>JBBMOC010000375.1:0-55877 GCA_037975185.1 Centropyge bicolor
CACACACACACACACACACACACACACACACACACACACACACACACTACTCCAGGTGGCTGACCCATTAGAGTTCCACTCAGGTGGCCCCTGTCACAGGTAATCCTGTTGTCACAGTGACAGCCTGAATCAGCCAGTACTGTGTGAGGCCCAGTGGCCAGGAGCACACCAACAGGTGTGGGGCCCAAAATCGTGGGCCCCACACCGATTTTCATTTAATTCAGCTCAGGAGTCTCCCCTGATATGCCTCCCACTTTTTCTTGATATGGCCCACAAGGTAACAAAAACTGGGTAGTGTGTATAAGTGTGTGTGCTCTCGAGCGCCTCAAGAGCTGGGATGCGGTACTGCAGCAGATACACACTTCGGGAAGTGTAGCTTCTCATCGCTTGCTCGCTGACACACGGAGCTGCCGGTGGACACTGTGCCACACACGCTGGCCGTCCCAAGTATGGAGGTGATTTTACTGTCCGGTGGTGTGGGCTCGGGTGTGCCCTCACCCCCACCGGCAGCAGACACGCTGAGACGGTGCGTGCCACTCTCCTCCTGGCCTCCACCTTTAGATCCGACCACTTTTTTTTTTTAACTGCCTTAGATCGCTCGGTCACTCACACTATGAACTGCGGTGACGACGTGCTGCCACTCAGTGTTTTTCTTTTTATCAGTGACGTCACTGTGACCACCAAACAAAACACCTTCTCTGGCCTCCACCTCAGCCACAAGCCTCTCTATCTCTGTCTTTATAAAACTTCTTTTTCTTGTTTTCTCTGCCATGATGTAGCGTAAGATGCCATGGATCAGCAGGTGTATTTACATGCAAAAACATTCCCGAGGTGCTTTGACCATTCATGGTAAAATGTGGGCATGTCGAGGGCGGGATGTGAGGTGGATCCAGCTGCGCAATCTTCCAGGCAGATTGTGATTTATAAAGGGAACATTGCGTGCAGGTGTGCGGACGCACAGTTTTATAAATCAGGATATTTTTTTGGCGCACGCCATTTTTAGCTTTTGGGCGTACGCAAACTTTTAGTGTGAATCCTACGCATTGTTTTATAAATGAGTGTCATCAAATCTGGAGATATAGAGAGCCAAAAGTGCTACCATGGGAAAACGTGCATTGCACAAAGCCATATTTGACACGCCATAATCTGCAAATATGTCATATACAAAGCTCTCCGTCAGTGTACAGAGCCTCATTCTATCAAAAATCACGTGTGAAAATTTGAACCATTTTGTGTGAACAGTTCAAATGTTATTAGCCATCAAACTATGGATGTTTGATTGTAACACTTGTTTTTATACTGAATATGGGGCCACGCCCCCTTTTTGAGGGCTTAATATCGCTGAAACTAGTGGAGATATTGGCCTTAAATTTTGCACAGCAATTATTAGTAACAAGGACATCAAAATAAAAAAAATTATGAAGCAAATCTGAGATGGTCAGTCGGGAGTCTTCTGGTGATTTGGCATGGAATTACCAAAATGTATATTTAATTATGTCCTTATAGGAAGAGGAGTGTTTGTGACCCAGCCCATTGAACCAAGTGCTTTCCTCTTGGTGTACAGAGGTGAACTCAAATCAGTTGAAGAATGCTGATCCAGACACTACTCGGAGAAAGAGAGTACATTTCTGTTTGAATTTGAATGGCAAAAATGTGGCTGGTGGTAAGCAAGTTCTATGTTTTGCTGAAATTATGTTTTGATTGAGATCCGAAACAAAGTTTTGAATGTTCCTGTTGTCATTCAATCTTTTTAATCACACATAGAAGGATGACATCAGTTAAGTCTAGTAAATTAGTTTTAGTCTGTAACGTACGTTATCACTAAGGAGTCTTGAAATGTTGTAATGAAAGTGTCTTATTCCCATCACACTGTTGAAACATGTATATTAAATGGAATTGACAACAAAAGAGTGAAGAGGTGCACACTATAGAATTTGATCATTTTTCTTTTACGTTTTTTAGTATTGATGCATCAAAAGAAGACAGCTCCCTTGGAAGATTAGTGAATGACACCCACAAATCTCCGAATTGTGTCATGAAAAAAATCACAGTAAACAATAGGCCACATCTGTGCCTATTTGCTGTGAAGAAAATAGAAATTGGATCTGAAATTGACTATTATGGTGATTGTACATGGCCATGGCATAAAAAGGTACTTTCTTTGTTAAAATTGGTGTAAAAAAAATGTGTACTCTTGTCCTCATGCAGCCATCACACACTCACACTGTTTCTAGTCTTGACCCTCATGGGGCCCTCCGTTTGGATCACAGCTTAGGTGTGTTAAGCTTCATTCTCAATTTCATAAGACTGCTGTATTCCCAACTGCCATGTCAGCAATACACACCTTCCAGGAACTTGCATAACATCCTGTGCTTTTCACTGTACATCATAACTGCACATAAGATAATTAACTTAAACTTTTGCATTGCTTTGCAAATGTTTTCCTTTTTTGTTTCATTGAATAAATATAATTTTGCTTATTTGACTTTACAGATTTTACAAAAAAGAACTCTTTAATATCAAAGTGAAAACATATTTCTACACAGCAGTGTGAGATAATTAAGAATATGTAAAGTAAAATGAGCGCATAAATATTCAACCCCTTCAAGTCAGTATTTAGGACATGCACCCTCAATTACATCATAGATGTTTCATTGAGTGTCCTTTTGTCTTCATGGCGTAATTGTGGCAGGAATACTGAAAACCTATGATTAGGTTAATTAGACACGTGTATTAAATTGCAATCACTGAGACACATTTACACTCAGGTGATCTCCATTTCACTAACTGTGAGACTACTAGCACCAATTGGCTAGACCTGTGTTTAATTATGTCACTGTAAAGGGGGTGAATATATATGCAAACACTTCCTTTACATTATAGGTTTTTAATTAATTGACATTAAGTATCTATCTACTTTATAGAAATCCATTGTCACTTTAAGATTAAATTGATTTTTTTGTACATTATTGACAAAAAAGCCAAATTATATTGACCATGATTCCATTTAGAAAAACAAAAAAGGTGAAAACATCCAAGGAGGGAATACTTTCGCAAGGCACTGTAAGTTATTGGGGAAATACCTGTCATAATTTAACCTCTTGTTACTTACTGCTTATGTTGTGTTTAATTAAATTTAGGTGTTAACCGTACAGCAGTTGCCCCCAGTGGATTATCCCACTAGTGATGAAACAGATGAGGACTGTATAAAAGACCTACATCTCTATCCACACTGCAATGAGGTTGTTCAAAAGAAAAGGAGCACAGAAAACTTTCTGGTATGTCTCAGACACTTTTGTTTTTTATGGCAATAACATGTAAAGTAGTTCAAAAATCCTTTCTTTGGGATGAATAACCATACCTTGACATAACTCTGTTATCTAACTGTTTTTGCAGATCGATAGAATATCAGATATTTGTAAGAAGGACAAAAAGCATATTGGTACGGTTCTGACACTCTACAAAATCTTTTTCTTGTAGTTGATTTTTAAAAAATGGATAGTCATACTTTTATCTTCTTTTTTTCAGATGGAGAGTGGAATACCAGATTTTTCTGATGCTCTTTTTGATTCAAGTGAGGACAGCACAGAAGGCCCTTCCCTTAAGTCTAAAAGAACTTCACTAAGGCTGCTACCTGGAAGTATCTTGTTTTTACTCACTTGTGTTATCACTTAAAGGGTAAGGGTAAGTCTTTAATACATATATGACTCTGAACATACATGTCTCTAAAGTGCAACTTGACTGGTTTGTAGAGGCACACAAGCATGTGACAATAATCTAGTTATGCCTTACACAACAAGTGACACAACCAGATAGGTTTAAATGTTTCTGTGCCAGTGCAGTAGACAGTTAACAGCATAGTAAGATGGTCAAATTCAACAGTCATTTGGAGGTTGAATTATTAACTCAGGCTTCTTCTTTTTCTTTGAAAGATTCACAAGAGTGTTGTCGAATCAGGTGACTCAAGTGTAGACAGAGAAGATAAGATAGGATAAGCCTTTATTCGTCCCACAGTGGGGAAATTCACAAAAAAAACTCTGGCAGCGGTGGGATTCGAACCCACACCCCCGAAGAGACTGGAGCCTTAATCCAGCGCCTTAGACCGCTCGGCCACGCTACCTGTGGGAGCATGAATATATATTCCAAATCCTGCCGAAGAAAGCACAGACAGTGACTACAGTGACCTTGAACTAGACCTGGAGAATCAAAAGAACTCAATTGTATCTACTAGTACGAATAGGAGTAAGTCTTCCAAGTCTTCCAGTCAAAGCAAGAGCAAGTCTTCCAGTCAAAGCAAGAGCAAGTCTTCCAGTCAGAGCAGGAGCAAGTTTTCCATGTCTTCCAGTCAGAGCAGGAGCATGTCCCCCAGTCAGAGCACGAGCATGTCCCACACACAAAGATTTCCTGAAAGCAAAGCTGAAGTGAATGAAGAGGAAATAGTCCAAACTTGTAGTAACAAGGTGGCAAGTGTTTAAGTGTCCATTGAAGAAGAGCCATCTGTCTTTGTTAATCCAGTTTTAAAGAAGGAGGATGGTTCAAGAAGGTACAACAAGAAACATCACTGCTACTATTGTGGACGAGTAGTTCAGAAGATGTCAAGACACTTGCTCCGTAGACACCAAGATATGGTTGAGGTTGCGAAAGTGTATTCAAAGTGTAAAGCAATTAGATTATATCCGAAATAAGGGGAACTTTGAATATAACGTTGGAGTTTTTGAGAACAAGAAAGGCAAACTCATCCAGTGTAAGCAACCGCTAAAAACTGAAGGAGTAAGATTCATGCATTGCATGTACTGCTATGGTTTTTTCACAAAACGTGTGTTGTGGCGACATTTTAAGTTCTGCAAATTCAAGCCCCAGGAGAAGACCTCTAAACCACGTAAAACCAGAGTCCAAGCATAATGTGCTTTTGCTGAACCTCCTCCAACTGGATTTAAGGATGCATACTGGAAATTCTTAAGTGGTATGAATCAAGACATGATAGCTGTTACTTTTAAGGAAGATCGCTGCCTTCTGGAGTATGGCTACAGACTGTTCAGCAAGAATGAGAAGGTAGTTAGCCAGCACCAATATATTAGACAAAAACTGAGAGAGCTTGGCAGACTGGTACTGGAAGGAAACTTGAACCTGTGATGACTATTAAAGAACTCATAAAACCAGAAAAGTACAGTGTTGTCACGGCTGCCTTTCTGGATTCAGTGGGGAAACTCGTATATCAACTTTGGCCATGTACATTAAATCTGAAGCACCGAAGATGAAGGATAAACAGACTGCTCTAGATGCTGAGGAATTTGCACAGCTGTACCAAGAAAGTTGGAGATTTGATATTGCAAGTCAAGCACTAACTCAACTTGAGCAGGCCAAGTGGAATGCTCCTCAAGTCCTACCATTCACGCAGGATGTCCAAAATCTTCATTGTCATTTAACTGAGAAACAACAGCAGTGCTTGAATGCCATGAAAGAAAAGTGTTCGCCCTCAAACTGGAGAGACCTTGCTAAAGTGATTCTGGCGCAAGTTATCCTCTTCAACCGCCGGAGAGCAGGCGAGGTATCCAGAATGCCCCGGTCTATGTACTTATCAAAGGACACATCAGAGACACATGAGGATGTTAATGTGGCCCTTACAGAACTCGAGCAGAAGCTTTGCAAACATCTTATCTGGATAACCATTGTAGGAAAGAGAGGTAGGAAAGTTCCTGTTCTCCTCACTCTGCTTATGAGGGAATCACTCGATCTTCTGACTGAAAAGCGAAAAGAATGTGTGGTGCTGAATGAAAATGGATACTTGTTTGCACTGCCACATTCTGTCCATTACCTCAGAGGTTCTGATTGCAAAAGGCAGTTTGTGAATCATTGTGATGGCCTCAAAACTCCAGAAGCATTAACTTCAACAAAACTCAGGAAGCACATTGCTACCCTCTGGACTGTTTTGAATCTCAAGACAACAGAGCTCGACCAACTGGCAGATTTCCTTGGGCATAACATTGCTATCGCCTTCCAGAGGGCACCCTCCAGCTAGCAAAGATAAGCAAAGTCCTCCTGGCTTTGGAACAGGGACGACTCGGAGAATACAAAGGGAAGAGTTTGGATGAAATTCATCTTGAATGGTATTAAGCCTTATTAAGATTTAGTGTAAGCAAACTGACACATTACAACATTTCAATCTGTAAATCCTACATTTTAACAAGTATTTGATCTTAATTAACATACTAATAAGGTTAACAAGTTTCAAAGGGCTTATATTTTGACTGTAACTACACATTTCTAGTCACTATATCAACAGTCCAACTGTTTAGGTAGTACTTTTATATGCTCTTGTCAAATTGATCACAACAGCAACAGTTTTTCAACTCATTCATATTTGATCAATTTCAGAGACTGTCGCCATGGAGACTTGTTCACAAGAGAATGTGGAAGGTAATATTGTTTTTTAATTAACTGTATATGGCAGTTTTACTCATGAGCATGACAACAGCTGATGTATTTGTTAAGCAAAGGAATACCATATTTATCAGTCAAAATGTAATTATCAGAACAATAAAAACAGTAAAAATGTCACATTATAAGATGAGTGACCATCTACCACTATATTGTACATAGACATATGCCATATACTAAATATTTGGAAAAAATCTCTACTCTGAAGCCAGTGTGTCACAAGGAGAGGACTTTGAGATTAAGCTTTTGAAAATTGTGTCCAGATTTGTCCTCTTTTCACTACATCTATTTAATCTATTATATGAAAAATATACATGTCGTTTTTTGGGTGTTTAGGTAAACAATTTGCTGTTAAAAGAAGCTGGGCGCCAGAGGAATCTGCTGCAGTTGACAGACATTTGAGGAAATTCACAGTGAGAAACCAAGTTCCCGGAAAAATGGACTGTGAGCGCTGTATTACTGCAGAACCTCAAGCACTGAGAAACAGAGACTGGAAAGCAGTAAAATAATACAAAAATCGCATTTCTGCCTTCAGAAGAAAACTACAGTGACTGGCTACAAGATGTGAGCAGTGTGTGGATTCTACTTTACTCAGACTGCACCTGCCAGGTAACACTATCTAGACAGCTGTATTCACAAACACAAACAGATGACGGAGTAAACAGAGGGACCGCCTTAGTGCCTTAAAATGGCTAACTTCCTGTTGGGAGACTTTTTTTGTTTGTTGTGGGATGTTACATAAGCCTGCCAAGTTATGTTCATTAGTTAGGGCTATGTCATGTTATGTCTCTGTGTCTCTTTCTCTCTCTGTGTCTCGTTCTCTGTGTCTCATTTTCTGTCTCTCTC
Source organism: Centropyge bicolor (assembly GCA_037975185.1). Lineage (NCBI taxonomy): Eukaryota > Metazoa > Chordata > Actinopteri > Pomacanthidae > Centropyge > Centropyge bicolor. The sequence continues at coordinate 7,285 of JBBMOC010000375.1, forward strand.
TGTGTCTCTGTCTCTCTCTTTAGTGTTGAGTGTCATCACTGCATTCTGGCTTGAAATATTTGTCCATTTTAAGTTCCTTTGGAGTTGAACACTTGAAATTGTCTCTGTAAAGTTTGGCAGATACTTCTGACAACAATATGAGCCAGTTAGCAGCATAAGCACTTTAAAAGACATCATGTAAAACAGATTCCTTCACAGCGCTTTGTTTTCCTGTGTACTGTGGTGTTGTGCTAATTTGCACACAGTTCTATGCTAAGTTATACTAGGTTGCAGCTGATATTAAAATAATACTGCATTAATACTGCTCTTTGCATTCATTTGTCTTTAGCAACAGATCATAATAGTGTTGCATTGTGCGTATTTTAGAGGGAAAAGAGAGGAGACGCAGAATGTAGAGAATGCAAATTACAGTGTAAATCCTGATTCTGTCCTGCTGTATATTTGGACAAAAATTAACACCAGTAATGTAATTCATTGTCATTGTAAATTTGTCCCCATTAAGATATAAAGAATAGACATATGCATGCGTGTGTGAAGAAAGACCTCATAAGTCCTAAATGTTAGAAACAGGCCCCAGGTGTGATCAAAAAACTGGAGTGGAGACAAAATTGTGAATTTTGTTAATTTGAAGTGATATTTATGATTAGGATTTTTTTTTTACCTTGTCTGATTTTTTACAAGGGTGTAGCACTACTTGAAAGGGTGGATCCCATAAGTAGGCAAAAAAAATGACGGGCCCTTCGAGGTAGGTATGTGAGAATGTGTGTAAATCCTCAACCATACAGGTGGTTGGTCAGCCAGACAGTGTGTGTGTGTGTGTGTGTGTGTGTGTGTGTGTGTGTGTAAATCCTCAACCATACAGGTGGTTGGTCAGCCAGACAGTGTGTGTGTGTGTGTGTAAATCCTCAACCATACAGGTGGTCAGTGTCAACCTCCGTGTGTCACCCCATCATACCGCTGTTTAACCACAGCATGAGGTGAGCTTCCCTTTAGGACAGCAGGAAGTCGGAAAGGTACAGGAGAACTTGCTTTGATTTGAGTACACTGTTTGACCAAGGATTGTGACTGATTGTGGTGGTCTGTGTCTGCATGAATTGTATTTATATAACAGACACAGATTGCAGTCAGTTTTTCACCAATCATCACCGACCCTCAACCCTTTCTTTATTTAGCCTTCATCAAGCCGTACATATAGGACCTTGAAATAGAGAAGGGCTTGCTGTTAGGGGTTTTGTCCAACCTACCACTGCAGCTCGAAATGAAACTGTGTGATTACTGCATGTAAATTGTAAATGTTTCTGGTGGGGAGGGATGTAATCACCTGCTCTGTAAAGTCTCACCTGTGTCTTCATTCACTAATTATGTCTAATTGCTTGAACTTTATTGTTTTTTTCAAATCAAAGTTATATAGTCAGTGAAATTTCCTAAGCATTTTTTTCCACAAAATGAGGGTATTATGCTCTGTTTCTGGAGACTTTTAATGTGAAACTATGCAGGAGATCTTATGTTTTATTGACAGTAGTTTAACAGCAATCCAAATAATAAAATGGCAGAGACTCAAAACTAACCCTTATCTTGTATATGGTATGAGATACTATATGTGCAGGCTGTGAAAACCAACTAACGAAACTACTTCTTCCATCCTTATCAATGGAAAAAAAAAAATCCTGGTCAAAATGTGGCTCCGAAAAACTATTCTGGCCATCTTCACAAAATAGGTGGTTCCAGAAACTTGGTAACAACTGACTACTTGCAAGACTAGTTAAGTAAGTAGGTGGAGTTTTTGGAAGGTTGGAGGTTCCATCCCTGGCTCCGGCAGTCTGCATGGCAAAGTGTGCTTGGGCATGATTCTGAACCCCAGCAAGAAAGAAAGAGATGAGGGGTGAGGGAGAGTCAGTGGTGGACAGAGCACTCTTCTTCAGCTCTGCTTGTGCAGCACTTATTCCCACTGAGGCATGAATCATCATGAGTAATGGCCACACTATCACACAACACTCCATTTATATATTTGCGAGCTCAATGTTTCGCCTTGAATTCATTCCCACTACCTCCCTAAAACAGCTCTTGCCATGCACTGAATCAAACAACAGTGCTTTCAAGATTAGGTCCTTACAAGTATAGATAAAATGAAACACAAACACACATATAATATTCCCAGAGTCAGCCAGCCAGAGTCTGACTGGAGCCTGCATGCCAGACAAAGACAAGCTGTACATCAATCTCACTCAAAAGTAGGGGAGAGAGAGAGAGAGAGAGAGAGTGTGTGTGTGTGTGTGTGTGTGTGTGTGTGTGTGTGTGTGTGTGTGTGTGTGTGTGTGAACTAAAACACTTTATGTCAAAGGATATTCAGTCTAGGCTGGATGTAGACGGCTAAAAGTGATCAGTCAATCAGTCAAGCTGCCAGTCACACACTTTCAGTCGGCACATCAGTCAGCCGGCACAATGCTCAGTTACCAACCAGTCAGCTGTTTAGAATGATAGTTTGAACAATACAGCATGAACCAGAGTCACCTGCCTTTTTGAAAATAAACTATAACCAGAATAACAAGCAAGATACGAAAAAGTGGAATACAAAAAAAAACATTATTATAGAATTGTGAGAACGATTTTATTATGAGACAAAGGCGAATCAGTTTACGATATTTTTCTAACCCAGAGTTCATAGCTTGAAAAAACAAATGCACTGTTGCCTTATGTTCTGACTAATTCCAAATTAACATGTAGTCATTATGAACTGACAGCTAACTTCATTCACTGGACAGTTTTAGTGATGTCATCCTCATCAGTTGGAGCCATCCCTCAAACAACGCTGGGTCCTTTGATTTCTTTAAGGTGTCACAGCTTGTTACTCATCATTTCCTGCTAGAGGAAATGATGGGTACTATGAAGAGTTGCAACACATCTACAGAGTACTGTTGCTCCGTGTTTTACAACAGACCACAGCCCCTACGTGATTGGCACAGAACCACTGCTCAAAGAACCAAAATCTGGCACCAGAAAATGAAGCCATCAGGTGTGAGTGAGTGCTGCAGACATGAGACTGATGTACCTTAATTACATTTGTGACTTCAGGTGTTAATAAAACATCAAGTGGACAGTGCATTCATGAATAAGCAATGTAAACATAATCAACTGTGCACATGTGCACACAATAGAGCAGGAGACAGAGAAAGGTAAAACAAAGACAATAACTTCTCACCATTAAGTGAATTCTTAGTAATACTGAATAATACATTGTTTGCAGGAGTTGAATGTTCTCATTAAAATGTCTGTGCATTCATCCCTGAACATGTGTGTCACATCCTTCTCCAAGGACAGCTACATGTTTTAGAGCTGTCATGACACTGTGCTGTTTGGAAAGTCTTAATGATGTTGGCTGTTGTTATTAAACTGTGCTATGCTATGGCACAGAGGAGTGGTGTGGGCCACGAAGTTTCAATCTCTGTGGTGGCTTCACAGCAGTTAAATGATCCGTCCATCCTCAAAATACACAACAGCACTTTCTGCAAACATTGTATGGATCAAGCAAATGTAGCTGACGACTGTAACAATGACCAGATGGAATATGTCGTCCCAGTCTGGCCTGCAGCTGTGCCTGAACTCCGCCATGTCAGCCTGACACAAAGAACGGGCTGAAGATTTCCCATAACATTTTTTTCCATAGTATGCATTATGGTATACTACAGTAATCTATGGTATATGCCAGAGGTCGGACCCAGAAGTTGTCCCATACGGATCCGGCCCTACAACCGAAACATAAGGTTATGATTTAACCTGATGACTGGTCGCTTCTAGTTTAACCTGGAGCAGCTTTTGTAGTCTTTAGTTACACATGATAATACTGTAGAAAGAAAAGGATAGATGGTGATTGTGACGGAGCGCTAAAGAATGCTCGTCCACTAACAGAGGCTGTGCGCCTCCCTGGCACGGGAGCGCATCTCCGTTTCCCGGCGGGTCCGCACTCACAGCCCGCAGTCATACAGAACTGGTTTATCATCATAACTCATACTAACTGTTGAAACTTTGGTCCGGTAGTACGCACGAGGGTGCACACTCGGCGTCTACCGGCTCCCCACACACACACGCGGACTCACCCCTGTGATGCTGCTGCCCGTCTGCCCGCACGGCCAAACAGACTCAGTTCCGGTTCATGGGTTAAATATCTTATATCTCTATCTAAATGTCTTGTTATGTTCTGTGTTAGATTTGTGCCTTAGTTTTCTGTCTTAGTTTTTGCCTGTGTTTTGCCTTAGTTCTTGTCATGTCATGTTATTGTCCTGTCCTGCGTTGTCACATGTATTTAGTTTATTACCACCACCCACTATTTAAGTTAGTTGTTTTCTCTTTGTTGTTGCCGGATTGTCACTATTTTTCTTGTCACGTTATGACCACGCACCTTGTTCATGTTCATGTTCACGTCCTTGTGTTTAATCGCCAAAGTCTTGCAGTGAGTTTTTGTTTATACTTTGTTTTATTTTTATTAAAGTCATTTTTTCGAGTCAGCATATTGTGTGATGCGCTTGAGTCTGCACCCGCCCGTCTTGACAGAACAATCTGGCCGAGAGATGGACTCAGCTCACACTATAGCTGACATCGTGAAAAGTTATGGAGCCTCCGCCCTGCACACTGTGGACACGCTAGCGGGGCTAAATGAACTGATGGGCCGTCTTTTGGCTAGCCTTCCGCCCGCACCTGCTTCAGAGTCGGCTAGCCTTGGGCCCGCTAGCCTCCTGCACGCGCCTGCTCCTGAGTCGGCTAGCCTTTGGCCGGCTAGCATCCTGCACGCGCCTGCTCCTGAGTCGGCTAGCCTTCGTGCCCGAGCTGCAGCACCATGTCTCTCCAGTGCCCGAGCTGCAGCACCATGACCCTCCAGAGACCGAGCTGCAGCACCATGACCCTCCAGAGACCAAGCTGCAGCACCATGACCCTCCAGAGACCAAGCTGCAGAACCATGACCCTCCAGAGCCCAAGCTGCAGCCTCATGAACCTCCGGAGCCCGAGCTGCAGCATCATGACCCTCCAGAACCTCCAGTGCCTGAGCTGCAGTCTCCAGAGCCTCCAGTGCCTGAGCTGCAGTCTCCAGAACCTCCTGTGCCCGAGCTGCAGCCTCCAGAACCTGCTGTGCCCGAGCTGCAGCCTCCAGAACCTCCTATGCCTGAACGGCAGCATCCTGATCCTCCAGAGCCCGAGCGGCAGCCTCCAGAACCTCCAGTGCCTGAACTGCAGTCTCCTGATCCTCCAGAGCCCGAGCGGCAGCCTCCAGACCCTCCAGTGCCTGAACTGCAGTCTCCTGATCCTCAAGAGCCCGAGCGGCAGCCTCCAGACCTGCCTGCTTCTCCAGAGTCACAGCTACCGCCTCCGCCAGATCCTCCAGAGCCACGACCTCCGCCAGATCCTCCAGAGGAACGACCACTGCCACGGCTGCCGCCGCATCCTCCAGAGCCCATGCAGCACCCTCAAGTCCTGCTCCCATGTCACCGCCGGTCTCCAGTCGTGCTCCCATGTCACCGCCGGTCTCCAGGTCACCACCGGTCTCCAGTCCTGCACTCATGTCGCCGCCGCCACTGGTCAGGGAAGCCCTCCTCCAGACCCCCTCCACCCACCCGGCTTTGTGGACTCATTTCAGAAAAGGAGAAATTCAAGCCTTTCCTCCCTTTATTTTATCTTATTTTAAGTTAAGCATTTTATTTGAACATGCATAATTTTCACATTATATTTATTGTCTCTTATTTTGAAATGCAGCCCTACTTTTATTTAGTAAATGAGAGAACATTATACATATCGGCAGTCATACATATAAGTTTAGTTCTATCTCAATTGACAATTAATACTGTCAAACAGTATTGCAGATGTTGCAGATGTTGATACAACTACTAGGCTACTTAAATATATATCACACAGAGACATTATGACCCTCTGGACCTTTGCTTTAAACAAATTTTCTACGACTGGACCTCTTTAAATTTTAGTTGAACACCTCTGGTATATGCCATGGTTTATCAAAGGATTCATATGGTACCTCAGACATTACCATGGTAGGACTTTAGAGACTGCCCTGGTAATTACCAGTACTTCAGCCGATACCATGGCCCATGGTCCATCTCTGTTCTTACTTGTAATATTTGATAGATAAATCCACACATAATGGCCTGTACTGATGTTTTGGCTGTTTTTATGTCTCAGACCAACCTCTCCCTGCAGCTCTTATCCTCACCCACTCTTCTATCAGGCAGCCTTTAGAGCTACTTGTATATCCAAACCACCCTGTTATCCTGCATCTACCTATCCACACATTTTTCTGCAGAAATGAGACACCTTATTGGTATAAACTGATATATTTTTATTTAGTAGATTAAACCTCTGTCTATGTGTGATGTATGCCTATATTTGCTAATGTTCTTTAGCTGTCTGCTGCTAGTGACTGGAGATTAAGTTTAGCAGCAGGGTGTGTAAGAACTGCACTATAATAGCAATGCTAGTGCTAGATGCGTGTATCAGATGTATATTAGGCCACTGTGGACAATCTTCAAATTAATGATTAGGAGTTCTTCATAGAAATATGGGATTTTTAATGATAATATAAAAGTTTGCAAAATTATCTGGTACTTAATTTGCTACATGAAACTGACATTGTTGTCTGGTTATGATTACAGTTACCAATTAACTTTGTAGAACATTTATTGCAGAAGAAGAATTCCATGTACCATGACAGAAAAATTGCCCACTCATGGTGCAAACAGAACTGCAGTAGATCAAAGTTGAAGTAGGAAGTGGCTCTGTAAACTGTGATGGATGGATCCAACTTGTTTGATTGTTCGACTGCTTGTGTTTCTTATCAGTGATGTCACTGTGTTCAATCAATATAGTCAGTACATATCCCAGTTTCATGGTGCATCTTTAGGATTTTTTTAATGCTAAATGGCTACTTTCATATGCAACTTGCTCACACACTTAACCAAGGGCATTTCTATGTGGACAGAAGGATGGGGATCAAACAGCCAACACTGCCAGTAGTGTCTACCTGCTGAGAGACCGCAGTCTACCTGTCGTGTTGGTGGCCATCATTGTAGGCCTATTCCCAATCCATGGTGCACACACAGAAAGAATTAAAACACAGAAAGAAAGTTGGAAGAAAGAAGATGGTGAGTGTAGGTAGAGGAAAACAGATGGAGAGGGTGAGTAAGCACTACTCCTCGGGCCTGACAGCAACACAGTAATCCTCACATGGTGGTTGTTCCCTGCCTCATAAAGTTTGCACTAGGAACCAAAAACAGCAACAACCAAACAATCCCATCACTCAGAGGATCTGTGTGCTGCACTGCAGCCTCCACACAAACTATAAAGCTGATTTATTGACATGTCAGCCAGAAGTAATCTCTTTAATCAGTGCTATCTTATCGCCTGATGAGGAAGTGGAGACACACAAAGCAGAGTCGTTTATCCTGCCGTTGTGTGGGGCCCTGAGCTGCTGATGGGGGAAGCCAGGAGTAAAATTGAATTGGGAATAGAGCTGGGATAATAAAGCTGATTATAATGCATGGAATAAAGCACTTAGATGTTGACATTATTACAATACCCGCTACTAATTAATTACATCCTAGGGAAAACTTTATATTGTCAGAGGAGGACACACACACACACACACACACACACACACACACACACTTAGTGCTCACAAACAGATTCAGAGATACTGTATGTGTGCACAACGAAGTAGTAAGATGTCATGTACAAACATGTGACATGTCTAATATTTCTGTTGTAACACAGGGATGGACTTATGCCACTGAGGAATGTATGCATTCCTCTATTTAAAAATGTTTATATATGTACAAAGGGTACACAACTTTTACAGCATTTAGCTCTCCACCAACCCAGAGGCCAGATCATTATGTTCTAATACTGTTAATGGATTCTCGTCACTCGTTTATGGTCTTGTTGTAGAACATATGGGTGGATGAGGAGGTAAATGATTTACGGCGCAGTTTTTTTACAGGTCTTATTTATCATCAGGCATGCACACAATCATGCAAGTACACACACACACACACACACACACACACACACACACACACACACCACTGGAGCTGTGTGAAGTTCCCTCCGGCTTCAAACGCTCCACAATCATCCTGATCCCGAGGAAATCCTGTGTCTCAGGATTCAAAGACCACTGGTCCATGCTCATAAAATTCTTTGAGTGGTTCTTTACTAACCCACCTAAAAGACACCACAGGCCCCCGGCGGCTCTCACTGTATTTTACCTACTGGCCAAACAAGTGTAGCAGACCTTACTATGTCCTTAGCAGCCACTAATAGAGTTTGTGTACGCAACAAACAACAAAATCTGCCAGGGAAATAACTCACCACTTAACTGTTAGTAACTTTTGCTAGAGACCTTTGGAAAGGCTTGCCATTGGCAACAACACAAAACTTCCAAAAGACTTCACAGTGAAGCCGTGGTAATAAAGGAAAAAATTCTACTTACGCACCTTGGCTCTGTTGGTGCAGTTTACAGTGGGAAAAAAAAGAAACAATACAGACATGGTTTTTCTGACAGCACAAAAACTTATTATTAGATAATAAATTATTAGATAATCATAAAGGAGTAAATGCTAAATGAGTGGAGTTTGCATAATCCGTCTAGCAATCATAATAAAAACCTACTTTGAATAGACATTATTCCCAGTTAGAGTGGAGAACGGCTACCTATGCCCAAACAGTACGGTTACATGGCAGACAGTGGTAGTTCATTTGCTTTGTTTCCATAAATCTCATGTCGTGCTAAAAGCTGGTCTTTCCTGACAATACATGTTTGTTTTAGTGTGATAGTTTTGTAATGACAGAGTGAGAGCAGAAATCTGTTCGTGCAATAACAACAAAGTGTTCCCACAATAAGATTTCCAATGGTACAGTCTGCTGGCAGAGCTGAGCTGGGTCAGCTACAGAGGTAACTTCATCATACATGTAGTTTAGCTGCAGTTCAGGAAAACCTGTACTTGTTTTAACACAGTTGTTCAAAGTTGTGGTTTTGCTGAAACTACAGCAGAACTAGTGTGATGCTGAGTGACACAGCCCCAGTAGATCACTCTGTCTCACTGAGTCGCTTCAAATTTAACTGAAATCAAGTACCTTTTTATTGTGAAGCACGAACAGCAGACATAATGTATTTATCTCTGAGGTTAGCTGTGACCACAATTTGTTCAGTTTTGTTGGATGAAACGCTGCAGGATGCATGAATTTAGCTCCTCAGCAGCAGAGTCGCCTCCTCTTGTTGTGTGGAAAACTACTGTCTGTGTGTGCAGCATGAAATCAAATGGAGGTTCTAATTATTATTGACTGACATCTTTATTAAAACAACCCCAGTTTGTTTAGCTTCACCTTGAATAGATATACTAGCTTCTCTGATGTTGGATTTTTGACATTTATTAAAAAAAACGTTTTAAGACTGTTGGATTTTTTTCCCCACTTTTGTGGTGACAAAAGCCACAACCATTATAATTAACACAACCATTATAATTAACACAACCATTATAAACATTAAAGTGCACACTGACAACATGACACTTTCTTTTCCTATCATGCCAATCAACGCCTTCGGGGCTGGATTGACATACAGTACTTGAGAGCTCTCAATCAACTTGAACTTGCAATCTGGGTTTAATTAGCACATAATTTACCAGGGCAGCAGCTCATTACAGAATCAGCGGCTGGAACTGCCTTGCAGGTATGTTTGGCATATGGAGGAGGGTTGGGTGAAAGCGCAATGTGGAGCCCATAAAATGTACTGAAACGAACATAGATATTCTGATTACTGGAAGTAAACAACAGAAAGGATCTACACATAAATACACACCTAATGAAGTAAATTAGCCAAATCTGTTGCTCAGGCCTTTTTAGCCATGCATACCAAAGATTGTCGTGAAATTTAGTTCAGACATTCATGTTCTCCACAGGATGAGTTGTAATAACTTCTTAAGATCCTGTGATTTTTTTAAAAATCTTAAACAATCATCAATTCAAAATTTTAAAGTGTTTTGTCCAAATACCTGCAAAAATAATGACCTTCCCATCAGCCTCAGCTCTACTTTGTATGACACATTAGCACACTGGCTCACTGCTGCTGCCTGTAGACTCTTGGTCTTTCTTAACATTTGTTCTTCATCCCAGTATTTCAAATGGTCTCATAATTCCTTATAGTTTTGGTTCAGCAGTATGTAAGAAAGACACAGTTATTCCTTGTCAGGCAGCTATGACTTAGTCTAAGTTAGGATATCTCTGTCTCTGCTACTTTGCTTGTGACCATTCTTCTTATAATCAACGAAATATTCTTGTATTTAAATACAGTTTTTTTAATGCCCAGATCACAGCTCCTGCCCTGAAATAAAATGTAATCATAACCAATAGAAATGATGAATTTTTTGCATTTGGAAAAAAGGAAAAAATGAAATAATTATGTACCAGTTGTATGTAGAATGTATGATTATTACTCACAATAAAAAGAAATTTAAAAAAAAAAGAAAAGAAATGATGGCAAAACTATAAACATTATGTAAAAGTGAACGTAAATATCAGGTGTTAATGATAGGCGTTTTATTTTTGTGACATTTGCTAACTGCTTGACAACTGGATGGAAACAGCCACTGCGATACAAAGTGCAACAATGTGTGTGTGTGCATGTGAGTGCATGTGTGTGTTTTGCCTGCCATCTCCTAGCAGGTTCCCTTTACAAGTAAATATGTAATGACTGCCAATGCACTTACACACTCCCCCATCCTCATCACTTGAGCTCGAGTTATCAGTAGCTTCTCTTCCCCTCAGACAGCTCATCAGTATTCTGCTGCCTCCAGGATACTGCCTCACAACCTGATAGGATGCCTGATTGCTTTAGACAACATCGTACATTTTGCATGCAACAGCTGCATCATTGCACAGCCTTAATGTCACCGAGTGCTGGATGCCTGCATTCTTTCATCTTCATGCACACACACACACACACACTCCAACTTTATCATTGCCTGGTACATAATTCACAGTCTGGCAGGATTATCGTGGTTACTGAGATCTAGTTGAAGAGAGTTCACTGGGCTCAGGCGAAACCAATAATCCAAGTTCCTAGTTCTTTACTGCACAACAATTAAAGTAAAGCAGTTGTTGGCAATGAAACTCCTAGTTCTCAGGCTCCCTCCAACGATGCTCATACAAACATGTTAAAGAAAATAACAGACCAATAAAAATGATGATGCCTAGAAATGAAATATTTTATAAAAATGTAAGATCAAATATAACAAAAAAAAGAATAGAAGCAGCAGTAATGTGATAAATGTATGTATATATAATGACAACAGGTTGTAAAATTTTCCTATAGAATGCATGATGATCTTTCCAGCTTCTTTATTATTTAAATTGACAAATTCAGATGAAACAATGATATAATACTGTGAAATACTGTCTTGGAGTTAGGCTCACATAACTGACAAATGTCCTCTTCTGTTCTGAAATGATGCGTTGGAGTGTCCTACCTGTCTCTGTGTTCAGTCACTGTATCTACTGTACATTACCAATTACTGTAGATTGTACTGGAAATGAACAGAAGTGAAATTATGAAAATTATTATTACAACAAGGGTGAATCCTGGGCCACTAACATGGCAGCCAAGTCAGCCGAGGCCCCAAACCAGTCTGTTGTGTGAGAGTCTTCAATAACAACATTTTTGGATGGCCTTGCCATGACAACATCGGTCCCAGGGAGTAGATGGATCCTACAAGGATGTGAGAAACTTATCACCTGGACAGGGATGAGTTTCAAGCCGACCATGTCAACAGCCATGGTGCTGAAGAAAGGAGGGGTGGTTCCACTTCTCACTGTCTCACTAGTGCAACCAGTCAAGAGTCTGGTCAACTATTCAAAAATCCAACAAAGACCTTGAAGCCTGTCTAGCAGATTCGAGGCCTGGATCAATCAATATTCTCATTTTCCTCTAAAGGTTTATAGGGTTCCATTCACAACAGTCAATCAGCAACAGAGTCCCATGAAAGGAAGATCAGTGGCTTTCTGAAGGTGCACATTAAAATAGATTTGATGGACAAAAAAGAATAACATTCGCTGTCAACTGATTGCTGTCTTTTAAATGCTTAGTTTCTCTGTACATTTTGTGGTGTTATAGAAGAATCTGTAATCTATAGTAAAAGACTGCTTTGCCAATCGTTCTGACAGTTTGAGTCCAGTGAGACAGCGCTGGGTGAGCTCACACAGGATACATAACGCATACATAACTAGAGAATCTGTAGGCACGGCCTTTAGGCCATTTAGGGGTTAAACTGTAAAATAAAGACTTTGAAATCTATTTCAAATGCTGCTGGGGGACAGTTAAGGGAAGTTAATAGGGAATTAATGTGCTCCCTCTTATTAGTTTAAGTTAAGAGCTGTGCCAGGGAGTTCTGGATGGTGGAGCTCCACTTCCTGCTGGAGGTGAAACAGCTCCTCTGCAGCCCCTGTCAGCCTCCTGAGGCGGCTGGAAAGAGAGGCCAGCAGGAGGTGCACCCAGAGTCAGGTGTTGGAGTAAGATTATTCAAATTCTCAGAGGAAAAAAAGCAAATGATAGAGACACATTTTGCTTACTTCTCGCCGTTAAACAGGGAGCCAGTTACTTTTGATTTGGATGAACAGCTGAGCCTCATAGATTTTGACCAGGACTGTCAAAATTAATGCTGCATATTCATATATATATATATATAAAAGGAATGACACCACAACCAGCGTGTTTACAGCATTTCACTCCTCTCGGTGACAGACTCCTCCGGGAGCGATGAGGAAATGATGAGGCAGTCACATTAACCACATTAAACTGCTTTCATATGACAGTAATCTAAGTCCTGATTTACACTGAATTATGCATGCTCTTCCAGTTATTACCTTTGAGGAGGGAGGAGATTAATAATATAACACAGTGGAAATAAGTCATCTGTTTGCAGCCAGAAACATCAGACACTGTGTTGGATCATTGCCACTGTTCTTACCTTCATATCCCCAGAGCTGAACATAGAAGATGGAGTAGTGCTGTGTACTTTGGAAGCAGGCTCTATGTTTGTGGAGGATCACAGCTTTAGAATTTGTGTAACTATGTGGGCGAGTATTTGTATTTAACTTAAGCAAGAACACTTGTTTGGAGTTGAACGTCTGTGTCTGTCCCTAGAGGTTCTCTATAACAACAGATGCTTCCTCTGCTTCATGTATAGCACAGAACAGGGCTATGCCAAAACAAATACAGATGTGGACAGCAACCGAGCGTCGTGGGCAGCAGACACAGTTTAGTATTAGTGCAGATATACAGATTTGCTACTTACAGAATGTGCTTGAATATGAGATGAATCTATTTTTTCTGGTATCAATCCTCTTGGCTCAGGCTTTGATACAAGTTTTCATATGGGTAGTGTAAATAATTTATCTATCCGCCCACCCCTTGTCTATACTGCATTGAGTGTATACATTCCAAACATGGACTAGAATCAAAATGGTGACCTCTGAACCTCTGCTCTTCTTGCTTGTCTCTGAGTATATTGAGTTGTATCTGCAAACTCAAATGTAGTAGTTTTTTGGAAGGCTGGCTGTGAGTAAGGGTTAGTGAAAAATATCAAAAGGCAATTTGACCATTTTCGCCATCTTGGAGCAGCAGTAGTTTGGTGTGTTGGGCCTTGAAAATTGAAGGGCGGCTGACACAAGTACAGCACGCACGGGTAGCTGGAGAAGTGGCACTGCTAAGGTGCCTTCAAGCAAGGCACCTAATCGTCAAAGTGCTGGGAGCATCTGGGTAAAGTGGCAAGTGGAGCAGCTGCACCCCTACGAGTAGACTGAGAACAATCGTGCTTTTGCTTATCTGCTTTTTGACCATACAACTGCTATTTTAAAACATTTTTTTTTACCTAGTTTGGATCAATATGATCAATTATATCAATTATATTTGACTGATACAAAATGGTATTTCCTGTCCTTACCTAGTCTTCACTTGTATTCATGTAAACTTGCATATACCTCCTTTTTTTAGACTGTTACTTGTTCTTAATATTTTTACTGCTGCTATCCCCTGTGCTGCTGTGACATGTGAATTTCCCCACTGTGGGACGAATAGAGGCTTATCTTATCTTATCTTATCGAATCTTATCGTGTCGTATCTTATCTTATCTTATCGTATCGTATCGTATCTTATCTTATCGTATCGTATCGTATCGTATCGTATCTTATCTTGTCTCTTAAAGTACATAAGATGTTTGCAGTCTATTACTGTTGTTGCTGTTGTATCAGCGTACTGTACTCAGTGACAATATATAGTAAATGGTTGCACTTTGAGTGCATGTTTTTAAGCTACTGTCCAAATTAAACATGATGTACTTGATGGTTTTATTAATGACTAACAATGAAACTTGAAAGCTCAGAATTCTTTGCTCTTTATCTTCCCTTTTTACACTCTCTTACACATTAACATTTATTTACCCAAAAAAGCTAATGCGATGATTTCAGGTTTAAATCTGTTACTATGCACTTTGTTATTTATTCAGTGTAGTCATCAGTGTGTTGCTCTCCTTCATGTAGAATGAGGTAACACTGTAGACTCAGAAAGAGACTATAGAGTTACGAGTAATAGAAATATCATTCTGCTCAAAAGTGTGGGATGATATAACAAATTCAGACACTCTTGGATCATGTGCTATTAGTAAATGTTGTAAATAGTGTGGATTTGTTAGTTGTCACTGTGTTGGTGTGTGTTACAGTGCAGAGCTGTTTGCGGGGGTTTAGGTGACTGTGTGTGTTTGATGCACCAGTGTTGGTCTGGTTGGTCAGCATGATTTCCTGTGTTCAGTGGAGGATTTCAGTTTGGCTATAGAAGAAGTTGAGGGTCACAGCAGCATTAAATCTGCTGCTAGAATGAATGGCAATGTTCATCGTATGGAGAAGGTGAATAGAATGATTGAGAGGAGCATTGTTGTTAACAAGAAGCTACGTTCGTATCAGTGTCTCCTCTCCTGACACCAGTAGAAAGCCAACACCCCCCCCTTCCTTCCACACAGAGGCAGGTTCATGTGACTGTCAATAGTGAGGAAATGAAAGTCGATGAATTTGAGTATAGTAGTAATAGTAGTTTTTGTGAGTACAGGGACTTTGAAGTGAACACTGTCCTCTGCTAATCTGCCTGACTGAGCAGGATGATGAGGAGGCAACCGAGACACAGCAAAGTCTGATGGTGGACGAAAATGCTATTAAAGTTCCTGATCTTATAAGAAAAACATCGAGCAACTTTAGTGGCTCTCAGGCCAAGACAGAAGCACTGAATAGGATTAGTGGCAGCAGAGGGAAAAGCAGTCAGAGTGTGAGGTCAGCAAGGAGGACGGGGACTGTGGCCAAGACCCTCACACTGACACATGGCTGCTGAAACACAGAAGGAAAGAAGTTATGGAATGCAACTGATTAAAAAGTTCATGCAAACAACTACATCATGAAAATGGTCAATACTGAAGATTAGTTTACAGATAGACTTGTTTTGAATGTCTCACATGAGCAGCAGAGGAAAGGGAGATTATATTGACCACGAAATCCAAAGACTGAAGAAAACAGTCCAGAAACGGATGATGAGAACTCGGTGTAAGACAGTTTGTCTCCTCTTGTTTTATCTCGTGTTACTTCTCACATCAGAGAGCCAGAGATGGGCGGACGAGAGGGA
Source organism: Centropyge bicolor (assembly GCA_037975185.1). Lineage (NCBI taxonomy): Eukaryota > Metazoa > Chordata > Actinopteri > Pomacanthidae > Centropyge > Centropyge bicolor. The sequence continues at coordinate 22,997 of JBBMOC010000375.1, forward strand.
GTCTATCTGAACGTGTGAAGCTGCAAGAGGAAATGGGCTGGAGTGGAAAAAAATGCTGTTCCAGAAAATAATTAGGGGTAGACTGATGGTGGTTAAAGCCAAATTTGAACATTTTCTTCCCTGACTTCTGTTTTAAATGGTCTCTGTCCATGCAGCTTCAGGTCAGCGTGGGTCTGAAGAGCTTGTATTTTTAACAGATTGTAATACTATTGTAATACTGTAATACTAGGAATAACATTTATTCGTAGTAATATTTTATTCGTACTGACAGAAGGATTGTGTAATCTCCATCCATTTAGGGTTCGGAAACATGTCTCTTCTTTAACTGTTTGTAGTCTTAGGGTCATATATCGTTTTTCGTTATAGCATTTTTGTATTTTAATGGGTCATGAATGACGGATATCTTAATCTTAATCTGTGCTACTTTTGGATTCATTTTAGATTAGTTAGTTAGATTAGTAGCCTCCGATTGAAACAAAGGGAGAGGGAAGAGTCCTGGTGGAGACAACCATCACCACACATTCTATCCTCCCAAGGACAAAATAACCTGTCTATCTCTTCTTTTTCCCTTTATTTACATGTTTGTTTGTTTTTTCCCTTTTTCAGCTTTTCACTTTTTGCTCCACAGCAGTTTTTCTGTTTGTCTGCAGGCAACATTTGTATTATATTGTATTATTACAAGCCAAGTTAGTGTACCCAACACAACTCAGGCCAAACTCCCTGCATGAAGCACACGTTAGTAAAGGTGAGATTTTCCGTGTGGGGGGGTTGTCATACTCCCCAACTGTTGATTCAGCAGCATGCTGCTTGTTGCTTGTTGTGTGTGAGCATTTAAACCATGGTGGGCTTCAGTCTTTGTTGGTGCATGAACTGAGTTTGATATTGAATTGTGAAGTGAATTTATTTTCATGCATGTCTTTGTAATATACTGTAGTTTTGTAGTGGATTACTGCCCTGACAGACCCCCCAGCCCAGTGGTGACAGTGTACGCTGGCAAACAGAGGAAGACAAGACAAATGTTTAGGCTGCAGCCTTGTGAGCTTTGTGCTATTTGTTAAAGATGTGCATGCAATAGGACATATGTATGCTTAGAGTTAAGGCCGATCAGTGGGTGTGGCTCCTGTGTGTTTAGTTGTAGTCAGCAACCTCCTCTGATGGGACCAACAGTGGAGCTGTTACAGAGGAGCAGAGAGAAAACGTACTTGCTCCGGCTCCTTCCAGGAGCCCACAGCAGTGAAATGGTAGATTTCCAACCCAGAATAGAAGTGAAATTCCTCTGGAGATAAAATGAAAGTTGTAGAATTTGACCGCTGATTTCGGTTTGCTTGTCCTCACTCGAATTCGAGATCACAGGCTACCATAACTTTTTTTCCCCCCTAAATGTTCAATAACTGCAGGTTAAACACGTCAACAACAGCCAGGATCTAAAAAGTAAAGTATATAAAGTATAAACACTAACGTTTCTGGACCCAAACTGTATTTCGCAACTGTTCTTTTCCTCTGTGAAGAATATCAAAGGCTTGAAATCACAAAGTGCTGCGCAACACATTTTTTAGTGGTGAGGTGGGGCTTAATATAGTAAATCTAGTACTATCCTTTTAATGAGTAATACAAGTACTGTATTACTGTGATACTGTGTGTGTTACTTTTGTCAGACATTATATTTGTATAGAGTATATTTGTAAGACTGCATATCGAGCCAACCATCTTTTGACCGTGCAGGATATTTTTGAAAGGGTACTGACCACCTTGGTCCCTTTTGGGAATGAGTCTGAATATCATTTAGACAAATGTTAGCATCCTAACCAGCAGTCGCAGAGAGGTCCCCTCGCTCCCATTTTTTTTGGTCCTGGTCGACATGTACTCAGTTCTATTCAATAATACTAAGTGACTTTAGGAAGTGAAAGTAAAGTTAAAAGTTCAATGCATGCTGCACCCATTGGCTGAATCAGGTCTCCTGTGTTGAGTTTATGTTGTTTAGTCTAAAAGTCATCAGTTTGTTTTATTCATGTGTTCATTCAATTTCCAAATCACAAATCATAGTATTTACTTAATAAGAAATTTTACATACATTTCTTGGGGGTGTTATGGCTATCCCAGTGGTAGACACCCCACACCCCTCCCTGGAATACTACTGTGGTCTGAAACCTTTAAGTACTTAAGTACCTTTGCAGTTCTTGTTCTCAAAGGCCAAACAGTCATATGTCATGACAGGGTGTTGCTTCAAAACTGTCAGCTACTATAGAACATGATTTGGGTTGTTTTGATTTACTGTCTAAAGAATGTTTGGGACATGAATAATGTTTACGTCCTGCTTAATCTTTTGATCGAGTCTTTTGCCCAGTTTTAGTCTCAACCCCATTTGGACCTGGTCTCGTCTTAAGCCTGACAGGACCTGACCGTTGAAACTGGACGTGGGCTGGTCTTGATTGCTGTGTCTTCTGCTCTGGGACCCAGATTGGTGACAGTGGCAGGCTGCTCTCTCTTCTTCCTGAAAAACAGCACTGCCGCTGATGGAATGTGTTGTAAACAAGTGAACTTAATGAAATCTCTTATCAGCGGCGCTCACTTGCCGCTGGGGACCCCTGGCATCTAATGCAGCAATTAATTCTGCAAATGAGTTATGAGTGAGTCATGAAGGGCAATATTGCCCATTACACCTGGGCTGATTGGATTATTGCTTGGCCATAATTGAGACGCTAGAGCCACAGAGGAGACGGAGCTGAGGCTTCACAGAGGAGAAAACACAGAGACCAAGGCTCTGCTCACAATACAGCATTCCTTTTAGGATCATTGTGATATACAACAAACGGATCAGAGCAGCAGCAATGCTACAAATCTACAATAACAAGAATGACACATCCATCTTTTATAGTGACAGTTTAATTCTTCCAGGTTTAAAGGCTCATGTCATGCATTTGTCTGTATTTCCACTGTTGTATTTCATTGTCATTCGTGCTAAAGCTGCTTCAGCTCAGCACACATTATGACATTTATTCAAGGTAAATGACATAAGATTTACTTGCTGTCATGGTAAAGCAGTCAGTGTGTAAGTGTCAATACAGGCCAGGTGACAAGGCTCAGCCTGGTTGTGAACCCAGAAGCAGGACGCGGAAGCAAAAAGTTCAAAGTAAAAGATTTTATTCAAACAAAGTGCAAAACTCAAAATCACTCTACTGAGGACTGGCAAAATGTGGATGAACGAAAAATCACTCTGCTGAGGAAGAAAGGTATCAAATAAACAAAGTAATAAACTCAAAATCGCTCTAGCAACGCTGAGGAATAACGAGGTAGAAAATGAACAAGAAAACGTAGTAGCATAAACAGGTATACTTGACATGAGACGCATGGAAATGAGGCACGGGTTGACGGACATAGCAGACACGACCAACTGGCACAGGACAGGGGAAGACGCGGACATTAAATACACAGGGTAGGGAGTCAGGTGGAAACAATCAGGGCGGGGCAGACAATCACACCGGCGGGAGACACCGAAGGAAGGGCAAGCAACCTGAAACGAGAAGGGAAACAGTTACCAAAATAAAACAGGAAGAGACAGGACAACATGAGACGAGACATAACTGCAAAAGTAACTTTTTAGCCTGGTTATGACACCAGGATCCTTTAACAACCTCCTCACTTATGTTGATGAGATGGGTAGAGGAGGCCTGTCAACAAGACCCCTTAATTTGACTCTGAGACGAGTCAAAGTGGAAGACGTTTCAAGGTTCAAGACCAAGTTGGAGCGAGAATTTGGAGACACGTGTTGTTCATTCTTAAATACATACAGAGACTAAAAGAAAAACAATCCACATAGAAACAGTCGAGTATAGGAAACAGAATATCAGCATTAAGGTTTCTTCAGAGCTCCAAATGCCACTGTGAAAGACATTAATGGTAAAATTCATTAATCTAACGCAACACACATACAGTTGTATTTTGACTAAGGAGGAGTAATCAATGCCAAACTGTTGCAAATAAAAGTGACAAATCTCTTACACGTGTGATTTTGCAGAGCTGTCTGAGTGTGCCTCATAAACTAAAGCCACACAAACCTTTGGCAGTTTCTGTAACATTCATGGATCAATATTGGTGCTGAGATGTGAAAAAAGGCCGATCTGATATTGAAACTGAAACATACAGCTGAAAATCTGATCCAGTATAATAACAGTATCCCAGTGTCAGAAGAGACTAACAGACAAATGATGGAAAGACAATATTATGACTATGACTCAGACAGCCATCAAGAAGACGTCTGATTCAGCTTGACATTAATTCATGATACATCATGGGCTCATTTGGATCCACACTAATGAAAGACTAAATGACTATTAGATAACATGTTGTCCTCATGAATTATTTAAAACATAAACTCTGACCTTGATTCTTGATCATCACAGATGCAATCAAAACAATGAATAACCTGTGGAACCACATTGTCTTTAAAACACATCTTCATCACAAAACTAATTCCAGCCAAAACCAGATGTGAGTGGTCAACAGCTCAGCAGCCGGTCAATCCGAATAGAGTTATCAGATTTTTATTGTCTGTGTTGCTTTCATGGATTATTTTAAGAAGGAACTAAGATATTGTTTACATACAGTGAAATATCACTACTAAGAATTTGCATGATGCATAGCACACTTTTTAAATTTTAAGTCTATAAATTTTTCTTATATACTTAAAATGTTTCTTATTATTTTTATTTATTCTTTTTTTAACTTTTACTTTATTTTTACTGCTATTTAAAGGGAGACAGATGAAGCAAGAATTTAGTTTGTATGGTGTATGTGTGTTTTTCTATGACAGTAAAACTTCCTGAATTGTAAATGAAGCAGTAACTCCCAAGGTTAGAAGTTAACATGATGCTTTTAGATGTCAGGAAGATAATAATGATTTATGCAGGATACCTGGCTTTTGTTTGGTTTGAACAGTTTTTAAAGCGTCGCTCTTCGTTCAAGTTATTTCACGCATCTAGACAGCCATGATATAATGTCTACAGGTGTTCAATTATCTGACCTGATGAGATGTCCTTTCAGTGCTGTGAGGATATGTATAGACTGTGCTTGACTGACAACTCCCATACACCCCTATATGGAACATATGTGTTCACCATGTGAGTGTGATGATAGCAACAACTTTTTTTTAACATGCAGTAGCTCATGTGTGACTGATCAGGGTCTTTAAAGTGACTTTAAGTAAAGCATTTCAAAACATATAGTTTAAGAAAGCAATGCTGCAACCAACACATGTGACAGCACTCTTAATGCCACTTTGGACAAATTCAGATCCTCCCATAGTTTATTCATTTATAAGAACTCTACTTACAAACAGACAATTTGTTGATCCCAGCAGCAAGACATAATTATTATAATTATTTCTGGGGACTTTGCTTCTAAAAATGCTGTTAGTTTTCACAGCCAAGAAAAGTCATATAATTTTCTCTAAACTGTGTAATATACTTCCATTGTTCTATTACAGGCGCTTGAGAAATGCAGCTTCCCATTTGGATTCATCACATCTTGGATGGCAGAGAGAGAAATTCACATCCCATAACTTTCTTTAACCTTGACTGACAACTGAGACAGTCTAAATGCAACCATAAAACAATATACTAATGCTGGAGTCACCACCAGCTGATTGTATTGTAAGATCAGGTATTTTGGTGTAAGACAAGCAAAATATGATGTCATTCAATATTTTACTGATGGAGTCATTATCAACACTTTGTGACTTTCCTCATTATGGTCATAGAAAACATGATTTGGTCAGACTCACATTTCCCTCAAAACATTCACTGTTGTATTGCAGAAGATAAATTAGTTGAATCAAATCATCATTTCTAGGAGACAGAGTTGCATGTGTAAGTTCACTGAGCACATTGTATAGAAAAATTGATTCCCCTGTAATGTCTGCAATAGGCCTTTTTCATGACAGATATTTGAACATATCATAGCAAGAGTCCACTGGCGATAAGGTTAACATTGGTTCATTCATTCATTATTTCAATGTTTCAAGTTCAAGGTAACTTTACTGTCAACTCTGCAATATATGTAACACATACAGAGGAGTGAAGTCACGTTCATTGTGAAGTCCCTGCTCCAGGATCCCGGCTCACTAACATGGCTTACTAATACACTTTATGAAAGAAAGCCATGAGTATAGCTATCATTAACCCCTGTGGTTATCCTGCTGTGAGAAGTCAAAACATCTCTTTCCCTCCACCAACAAGAGATTCTTCATATTACCCTGGAGGATTTCTGGGTAATAACCATGACATATGGAGCCATTTTAATCTTCCAGAATTAGCAGAAGTGTTGTTTTGCAGAAAACACAATGGAACACAGTTCAAAAAAGAGCTCATTGTTTTGTATTTTACAAAAGGAACAACTTCTGACAGATAAACTCTCACCTAATGCATCCTAATCTGTTACAGCCGCCGCTGTATTCTGGGGAACGGTATCTCCCTCTCCCTTATTATGTGTGAGTGTTTGTGCATGTCTTGTGTGCAGGGGCGGATCCAGATTAATTTTAGTCAGGGGGCACGGAAGGCACAACAGATATTTTGGAGGGGGGCACTGAAAAGTTATTTAAAAAATGAATATATGACCTTTTCATTTTGGACTGTTAACATTAAAATTATGATGGACATGTTTCCTTGTTTATGTGAATTGCAACAACATCATTATCTGCAACATCTGCCTGTTATGTAAAACTTGTAAGCTCAAGGATAGTATCCTAAGGCCAATTAAGTGACAAATATTGTCTAAGAACAACACTATTTACAACCCTAACAAATTTCACTTCTTATAATGTTTAATGCCAATTATCACACATAAAATATGAAACAACATTATGTACTTTTAGCAACCAGATCTCCGCTGTAAACCATAAACATCAAAATGAGTACTACCCAATACATCACAGTGAAAAATAGCAATCTTTACCCTTGACTTGTAATCAAACTATGTGCAGTAATGTACTTTTTAAAATAATAATAAAATCGGAAATCGGAGTTTCAGTAATGTAAACCGCCAACGAAAATTTTTTGGGGGGGTGGGGGAAGGGGGCACACGGGGTGGCCAATCGGATCACAGGGGGGGCCACGGCCCCCCCGTGCCCCCACGGAAGTTCCGCCACTGCTTGTGTGTTCCGGTGTGAGTGTGCACTACAGCTCACAGGTCCCTGCAGCAGGAGCTGATTGATCTGATTGGATCCACCCGGGCTTGAGAGGACTGATTGGTGTGGGAGGTTCACCAGCCGATCCACCAACAAGAAGAAGCACCAGAAGATTTAAGAAGCCAGCAGACCAGCATTCAGGAGCAAGCTGTAACCAGCCCTGCACGCGTGCCTCTTTGCGATTTGAGTGTGGAAATTCTGTAAACTTGCCAAGGCACTAGATTTCATAGTTCTGAGACTTTGTTTTGTTGAGTAACACATTGCACACACACTTAGACTTCTTTGTTAGCCCCATTATAATCCACCAAATACCCAGATTGTCTGTATAAATCCACCTATTTTGCATTTTGTTTATTACAGTTTAAAACATATGCATTGTTTGTCTTTCATTTAACTTGAAAGCTGGCTGAGGCTTAACTGAACATTGGTTTTGTTTGCTTCTATAGCTTTTCCTCAGGCACCATCATCACGTCAGAAATGTTAGCTCGTCCAATACTTTGGTTTATCTTTCTAATAATCTGGTTTTCTTGCAAAATGCAATCAATCAATAAATGCTTCCTTTTGAGATCCTATGAGTTTTTGAAGACCACTCTCAAATGAATTTAAACTAAGGCTGCTTGTAGCTTTAAAGTAGACGAAGCTCATCACAAGCTCCTTCAGAGAGCTGTTCAATCAAACCAAATGAGACACTGAAACCAGAAGCATCTGCTGAACATAGCCTTCACACAGCAGAAGTTAGAGGAAGCTCATATGTCAGAAAGTCCATGCTTTCTTGATGAGACTGTGTACGTGTATGAGGACAATCGGAGCCCCAGTGCTTTCAGCAGCACTCTCCTTATTCCATCAGAGCAGACTACTTAAGCATCTGTGAGTGTCAGTCACCCAGTCTGATCTCACAGCATGTGGCATGTGTCAGCCTGCACCCATCAGCAGCCAAGAGTGCTGCTGATACACCATTCTCTTAGTTCTGTCTCATCTGATACAGAAAGAGCAAAGAAGAATTCTCATTGTTTCTCTTTCTCCATATCACACACACACACACACACACACACACAATTTGAGAGAATTACATTTAGAGAGACACAGTGAGTTTCTCCTCGTCTCTGTGTTTGTTCTGCTCTCTCTGCTCTTCGCTCTGACAAGTCTTACCACGAGAAAATAAACAAGCACTCTGGACTTGACACTCCTCTACTCCTTCTCCATCTCCACCCACAATGTTCTTTATTAATATTACACTGGGAAACACGTATAAAAACACCACAACCAACGATTCAGTAAACTTTAAATTAAAGTTTTTCAGCTTGTATAACATGTTCAATACTTGCTGCGACTCTGGCAAAGCCATCAAACTGAAAGACGGAGAACACAAACCAAGTGACTGCAAACAACGTGGAGTCTGAAGAGAAACTTGCACAACATGGTGCAACACAGAATATCTGAAGTGAGAGCGACTCGGTGTCTGTGTACAAAGCCTTACATCCACAGCAGGTTCTCTGCAAACTTAAAGAGATGTTTCCGAGAGCCTCTTCTATATGTTCACACCTCACTTCCACCAAACCTTCATTACTTTCTACTGTGACAGTGATCGAGGTGTCGTTGAGTAAAAAGAGCCAACCACAGCTGGCAGGGTGGAGGCACTTCTGAGAATTAAAAAACCCAAAACAAAACCCTTTACTCACATGATTCTTTCATAGTTGTAGCTACAAACTGGAAACATCTCAAGGTCGCTCTCCTGCTCACTATGACAATTCTAATATGTAGATTAGCATGCATGTAATTTGCAACAAATTCTCTCTCTCTCTATAGATATATATATCAGAATTCCTGTTACGATTCGGGTCTGGACCAACTCAGGCGGAGACAGAGAATTCCTCTAAGGGAATTTCAGTCTGAAAGATAACATCAGAGTCAATGAAACTGTCGTCAGCACCACCTCACGCAGAGTTGCAGTCTGCGTGAGGGGGACGAAGTAACAGGAGTGTGGCTCACCAGCGCCCCCCTGGACGCTGATGAGCCTCCTCTTTTGGCAGCTCCGGACAACGAGGAGGAAAGCAGTAAATGCAGAGGCCCATGCGCACACGGCGCCGATGCCCCTCCGGTGTGAGTCTCATCCTCCCGAGTTGCATGGGTTCGTCCACAGCACATGGGGGATGGGAACCAGGAGACGGTGGGGTTGGTGAAGCAGATGGAGGTTGCGGAGCAGAAGGATTGGTCCAGCGAGGAGGCCTTGGCGGGGGAGCGTGGTGTGCTGGTTGGCGACCCGCTTCACTGTGAAGGCGGGCAGAAAAATGGGACCTCTGTCTGTCTATCTTTTCCCTACATCTCTCCCTAAGACGGTTATCCAAACGAGTGGCAAGACTAATTAATTCCTCCAGAGATTTAGTTTCATCTCGAGCCGCTAGTTCATCTTTAATCTCCTCCGACAGACCCTTAAGAAAAACCCCTTGCAATGCTGCCTGATCCCAACCACACTCCGCCGCTAAAATGCGGAAGTCCAACGCAAACTGAGCTACAGTCTGGGAGCCTTGTTGTAGGCTAAGGAGCCGACTACTGGCCTCCCTACCCCGTACGGGATGGTCAAAAACCCGCTTCATTTCCTCACAAAAAGATTGGTAATTATTGCACAGAGGTGTGTTATTCTGAGTTACGGCAAGAGAGTAAGCAGCGGCTTTATCGGACAATAGACTCATAATAAATGCAATTTTAGAAATATCTGAGCAGTAGGTATTTGGTTGTTGAAAAAACTAATGAACACTGGTGGAGAAATGTCACCTGAATATCTAGCTGGAGTGGGGATGAATGGCTCGCGGGACTGGAGAGGGGAGGAAGCCGGTTGATCCGTAGCTGGAGCCGAGGGAGGTGAAGCGCCGTCCGGCGTAGAAACGGCGGCGAGCTGGGCAGCCACATTGTCGACAATGTGGCCGCCGATCTGTGTCACGTTGGCGGATAGTGAGTGGATGGCGTCCATCAATTTTTTCAGAGTAGTGTCGTGTTGGTCAAGCCGCGCGTCTTGATTACACAGTGCCCACTTGAAGTGCTCTGCCTCTGCCGGGTCCATGTTGGCCAGATTATTCTGTTAGGATTCGGGTCTGGACCAACTCAAGTGGAGACAGAGAGTACAAAAATGAAAGGTTTAATGTTAACAAAAAGTGACCAAACACACAAAAAGACAGTTCGGGTTGGTGATGATAAGCCGGGGCACGGCAGGAATAACGGGAAAACAGGAGGGTGGCTGGCAGAGAGGCTTGGCGACTGGTGACTGGAACGGAATCTGGAGAAAACAAAAAACACATGGTAGGAAGACGACAAAAAACAACTTACTAGACACAGGCGTAACAGCGTTCACAGGTGCGTAACGATAGCTAGAAGATACCATGAATGAAGGAATAATCTGGCGCCGGAGTGAAGTCCAGACCAGCCTTTTATGGGCGTGTTGATTGGAAATAGCGAAGCGGTGTGTCTCCTCAGCCAGGTAGCTGGGGAGGGGAACCTGAGAAGCCAGCCACGCCTCCTGTCACAACAAAAGAGAGCAGACAAAAGCACACAAACACACATTGAGATGGGCTGTGTTCCGCGCCCTGTACATACATATTCAGAGCAAACTAGTCAGTGGTTTCTTTCCGGTTGCTGTCTGTCCAGCGTTACCAATCAGAGGTGTAGCATTTGTGGGTAACGATATAGCCGGCAGCAAAGTTAGTCCAGCGTTGGAGGTGTTGGCCCCCCCGCAGCACACACCTCCCGTCACAAGTCAGGCATCTCTTGATTTATTCCCCTCTTGTGGACTCACTTGTGCACAAACCCAAACACTTAATGATATTTCTCTCTCACACAGTGTAATATCTGCCGTTTCAGGAGAGTCTGAGACTGGGAACGAGGCAGAAAGCGCTGCCGAGTCTCCCTGTGTCAGCGCCGCTGAGCGGTACGTCCCGGCAGGCTGAAAACACTCTACTGACAGATCGGTTCTCCCGGTGTCTTGCGAGCGCCGGTGCGCTGTGCTGGGGAATGATACGATGCCGTGGACGTGCTTCTCGGGTGTTGGAAATACCGGCGGAACCAGAAGTGAGATCGTGTTAGTTAAACCTTTGAAAATTTAAGCCTGTGGGTTTAATCTTAAGGGGGGGAGTGTTACGGCCGCTGCTCTGGCCTCCCCTGTTGTATGTGTTTTCTTCTAGATTAAAACCTAGTGATGCCTCCTGTCTGTCATGCTGGCTACACCATCCCCATGTTCCAGCGGCTCCTCCTCCTAGGCCTTGATTGGTGCAGCACTGGAGAAGGAGGACCAATCGTGGCCGGCCAATCCCGAAGTCAGGCTATAAAAGCTCTGCAGGCCGGTCCAACATGGCGACTGACTGGTGGTGGCAGCTCGCCTTTGTGCTGGAGATTTCCACATTTTGAACTGAGACTTTGAGTGCTCTTGTATTCCTGTGAATTGAGGCTTTGATTTAACTTTTCCTGTTTATGAAACCTTTTGAAGTGTGGCCAGGCTGTAGTTTTAAAAACTGATTGACAGTCTCCTTATGTTCCTTTCACTTAGATTAAACTTTGTAGTAGTCACACTAGGTGCAGGGGTGCTGTTCTATTGTTGTTTGGGTTTTTTAGTTAGTTAGATAGTTAGGCTTTGTTTTCCTTTGCTTTGATTAAGGTAGAATTATAGCTTGGTAGTGAGTCCTCCTTTTGTTATATTCTGTTTTTGATTTGAGCAGCACCTGTTGGCCCTCTTCCTTGGTTTGTACAGTTTGTTAATTTGCCATTCACTAACTTAACTTGCATTAAACTACTGTCACCCTTTACTACCTGGGTTTTCTTTGTGTTGCTTCCCTTTCCCAGCGAGCCGGGTTGTAACAATTGTTATAGTTTGGTTGTATAAGTATCTTGATGGCCACATTGAAAAGACTTTAACTTGAAATACCCATGTTCAGCGGGTATGTTCGGAACTCCTCCAGAGGATGTATTATTTTCTGTAAACGGTCTCTGTATGGAGTTGAACAGAAAACATGTTTCTGCTATTGCACTTGGTTCAAACTGTAAAGCAAAGTTCAGACATAAAGATCATCACCATGATCTTCAATCCCTCTTTGACCAGAGCCTTCAGAGAGTCCTCTGTGAGCCATTACATATTCTGTACTCTCAGTGTGACATATTATTGTCAGACAGACGATGAGAAACTCCTTCCTTCCCAGAACTCTTGTGCCCTCATCGGTTGGATTTTTAAATAGCAGCCTATAATAAGCACAGGATAAAGAGGCTGTACTGCAAACCCATTGATGCCTCAGGGTGTATATTTTTTGCATTTTTAACAATGGTGTTTTTTTGTTGTTTTTTTTTTTTGTATTTAATTTTGCAGGTGTTGTATTTGATGGTTCTAGCTTTGTACAATCCACGACAAATTTCGCCATGGGGACATTGAAATATCTATCTATCTATCTATCTATCTATCTATCGATCTATCTATCTAAGAGGATCTGTTGCTAGTAGCTGTGAACAGTTATTGAAATATCTCTTTGGTGGAACAGCTAACACCTCATCAGAATTATGAAAACATGCCCCACTGCTTTTATACAAAGACCAAAAAGTTGGAAAACAACTGGTTTAATCTTTAACAACATGTTGGGTTTAATAAATTTATCACATGTCAATTCTTAATCTGAAGGAACCAAAAATAGTAAGTACAGCTGTCAGACAAATGCAGCAATGTAAAAAGTACCATGTTACCCTCTGAAATGTAGTGGAGTCAATGCATAAAGCACCATGACACAGAATCAGTGAAGTATCTTATATTTGGACAGTAACTTTTCTATTAGCAGTTAAATGTACATTCTCTATACCTAATCTGCAGAATGTTCCCGATCAGAGTGTTATAATATAACTAATTAAGTATTTCCCCACTGTGGGACGAATAAAGGTTTACCTTATCTTACCTCTTATAATGTACTGTACTTATATTGTATTAAATATATGTACCTATTAATTGTTATTATTGGGCTACTGTTTAACCTAACTTAACCACTTCATATCATATTATCACTTTATATCATATTTCATAAACAGATCATATGTTTTGTATGTAAAATGTCATTCTGCAAAGTAAGTAGTGACTGTGGCTGTGGTCAGTCAGAATGTGGAGTAAAAGTCACAATAATTCCCTCTGAGATGTGGGGGTGGGGTACACATATAAAATGGGTATAGTCAATTAAATGTCTCAAAACTGTACTGAAAAACAGTACTTGAGTGAGTATGTTTAGTTACTTTTAGCCACTGTTATTAATACATTGTATTTCCTTGGCCAGAATAACATTCATTTATTCATACAATGTGTTTCCAGAGAGCTTCTGCAAAAGGCATCAGATGAATAATTCTTCACTGAGGGCCTGAGGCCGGAGAGTTTGAGGAGTAAAATCCATCAACATCCCATTTGTTGAATTGATTTTTGTGCTTGTGTGGATGAGGGATTATGTGTGCTACCAGCATGTTAAGATATACAGGCTAATGAGCTGGCTGATAGTCTAATTGGTAACACCTGGGATCAATATAGGGTCCTGCTCATTTAACAAACGCCCATCATGTGAAGTAATTGAATATGTAACTTTGGATCCTGGGTTCATATTCACATGCATTAGTCTGAAAGTATAATTGAATATAATGAGTTAAGTCATTATATACTTGACGGTTCTTTATAAGATTCATACAACATTGAGAGTGGAATTCCTGCTTGAATCTGATCTCAGCTTTCAGCACAGTCATACATATTTTATCACAGTGTTTGTCCTGTCAGGTCACATGACATTCTACTGTATGTTCATCTTCTACTTGTTATTGATCAATACTGATATCTATCCTATACATTATCATATCATGTTGTTGTATGTTGTCACTTTGCTAGTGTACTGCATTATGCATTATTAATACAGATGAGCATTAAAGATCTTGCAATGGCATGGGGGAGATGTGAGGGTGCCCGACCACAGGAAGTGAGCTGGTCAAGTACTGGGTCAGTGATGTCCTTGAGGTGGGCAGAGGGCACTCAAGTTAATTCATCACCACGTCTGTAGTCGTGAAATACAGTAGTTTTTGGTTTATTGGAGACGAGGATGATGGTGGAAGGTTTGAAGCAGACTTGCCTGTGGCATGTCTCCAGTGAAGTATTAAAATATGTGTGAACACCAGAGACATGCTCATGTGTAGGAATATGGATGATCTTCAGGTAAGAAAATTGTCACATCTAGAAGACTGTGTTAAGTTTGAGTCAGTCATGTCGTGTGTTTATGTTGTCTCGTGACTTCCTGTTTTATTTTGAAATCTAACTTTCCCTCTCGTTTCAGGTAACTTGCCCTTCCTTGTGTTTCCCGCCAGTGTGATTGTCTGCCCCGCCCTGATTGTTGCCAGTTTGTCTTGTCTGTACATCAACCGTGCCGTTCCATGCCAAGTTTTCGCCTTCGCCTTCGCCTTCGTCAAGTTTCAGGTTATTTTGTTACTTTGTCTTGTTTCTGCCATTTTGCCTCTTAGGAGTGATTTTTGGTTCATACTTTGGTCAAACCTTTGTCGCCTTATTCAGTTACCTCTCAAGAGTGATTTTCAGTTGCTACTTTGTTTCTTTATCTGTGTCAGTATTTTTCCTTGTAAGAGTGATTTTGTTTTGCTACTTTGCATTAAAGACTTTATTATTGCATTTCCTGTCTCTGTGTCATGCGTTTGGGCTCAGTCCACAGACCAGCCTTGTCAAAAATCTAGTGTCATTGGAAAGGGAAGTCAAGGTAAACACCAAACATATTCTAAATATAGCTCACACTTGACTGAAATGTTTTTTGCTGCTGAAACCATCCACAGCAGTACATTGCTTTGATTCCCTGCTTCTCCAAACTGGGGGTGTGCCACCTGCACCTGCTCTAGGTAACACACCGATTATGGCTAATTACAACCCCACTTCAAATGATCCAAACGGTTTCTTTATGAATGTGTAATGTAACCATGGTAACCTCACCTTTGTGTGTTAAAGCAGATGTTATGATGTCACCATTTTACTATGTCAGTTTTGAGTCTGAAGAAACGGCCACAGTCTCCTTCAGGGGTGAGCATCCTCAGACCTTTTAAAGACCTAACAAGATGGTGATGGAATCAAAGAGGATACCCTGGCACACTCTGCTGGCAACACTTCAACTGAGCCCTACCTTGGGTTCAGCTATCAGAGAGTGGTGAGCTCATCACAGCAGCACATAGTGTTCGAGACTGTATGCTGAGAAATACAGGGGGAGATGTAACTGCGCTCTGTCTCATCTTCCCTCCCAGGTGTGACAAATGCTGTATCTTTGGTTAAATATGCTGTACCTGTACAATGATGGAGTCCACCTGTCTCATCTTGGTGGGTACCACTACTCCACCTCCCTCCATCTCCTCCTCCTCCTCCTCCTCTGTCTGTATCTATTCATGTGGCAGTAATAAAGCCCCTGGAGAGCTCTGCACTGAGCTCAAGAGTACCTTTAAGGTTTGCCATGTTTTCCTGTTTATTTACCTTCTCAATCAAAATGCAGGAATTTCACAGACTCGTTTCATAAAAAAAAACACATGTGCACAACAGACACCACTGTACAGATACACACGAACACATTCCTCTGCTCGTGTTCTCTTATCTGATATCAAATGGGCACAGAGATTTCTTACTCATTGATTCAGTGCCATAATAAGGCTCATTGATTTCCACTGAACAAATACTGCATATACACACATATTGCATCAGTTTACTGAGACACTGTCACAGTGTCCTTTGATCACAAATGGAAGCCATACGTCCATTTCCTGATGCTCAACCAAGTTCAGGTTGTAGTGGGTGCTGGCTTGGCAAGGACAGCACACATGTCCTTCCCTCAGCCACATCCTCCTGCTCTTCCTGGATGATTCCTGAACTTTTCCATGCCTGATGGGACATGAACCTACTCCAGGGTTTATTTCTGGATCAGATGTCCTTTGAATAACTGCACAGGGAGCATCCTAATCAGGTGCATTCACATCAGCTGAAGAGCAGCAGTTCTTCTCTGACCTACCTCTGAATGCCCCCACCCCTGCCCCAAAAGAGCATCATTCCTCTGTTCACAGCATTTGTCGGTGCCACGTCACAGCTGACTGTAATTCCAGGATTTTCTTCATCCTTATTTACTTCTGCATTGGCACACTGGTGCTGTCTCCTCACTTTGACCAGTCCCATGCTCCACTGTTCGGATCCAGGTGATATAGTGCTAACTAAGGATGAGCCGGATACGGATAAAGCCTTTTTGATGAATACAAGTATGATACGAGTAAAACTTGTCAATATCCGTGCTCGTGCTGAAGGAAAATCCTCACTGTGTAACTGACTGTCTTCGCGCTCTTAGTTTGGCTGGTGATATGAAGTCAGTTGAAAAACTTTGCTCGTACTGAACGCGGTGCTTTTGAGAAGAATACAGTGAACAAGGCTGACATATTATTTCCCTGTTTGCCATCATTGGATGTTTGCATGAATCATGAAGTTCACACAGATCATTAAAAAATAAACAGTCTCACAGACCATTTACACACATACACACATATAGCTGTAGCTGAACATACAAAGTAGCCTATATTAATATTGTTTTTGTATATGGCTGCATGCAGTATCTGACACTTTCTTTCTGCAGTTCATGAAAATAATATTATACATATTACAAATTAAGCTTTATATACTGTATATAGGCTTTGAATACAGTAGATTAGCAACTTCTGATCAATCCATATCAATTTCAGACTTAAAATAATGTACAGTTTTAAGCCCCACCCATTTCAGCTTCCACTTCCGGTCCAGGCCCCACCCACTCTGTATCTGTATCTGAGTACAGATACAGACACAGATAATATAGATGGTTGAACAGATACAGATAGTGGTGTACTCGCTCATCCCCATAGTGCCAACTGATTGACCATGAGTTTCATCTTCTAGCTTAGTGTTGCTGCCAAGGCGACTGGCTCTGTTGTCCCACTGAGTGTTTCATTGTTGCTTACATTTCGCAGTCTTCTTGAGTATTTGCTCACCTTTGGGTTCCTTCATTGTTTCAGGCCCCGTTTTCTTGCCTACAAGGTGCTGGGTTCATTTTGATGGCATTTATTAATTGTGAGACATCACTCAGTCTCAGTCTTTTACTCGTCCTAGACTTGTGTTGTGTTGCACCTCCTTTTTGTTAAATATTGTCAAAACACGTCCTGTTTAAGAATATAGGCGTTTATACCTGTTGCTCAAATGAGTGACACAAAGTCTGATAGTGGGGAAGTTATCACCGTGGACAAACAGTTGTTCTCGACTAAAGCAAGGTTCTAGTTCATGTAGTACACGCCGAGCAAGCCTCATACATTTGCTATCATGTTTTGGCTGCCAGCAGATGTGGTCAGCAAACACCTGTTGACTGCCACCCTATACCTGAGCAAGGACGAAAGCCAACGAGCTACACAATCCCCTTGGACAGAGTATGGTGATGAAGTTGGAGCCAACATGCTTCTATCCAAAAACACCAGCCTGTGGAGGAGCTCCCATCCTAACATGCAAACATATCGTGTTGACCAGTGCAAACCCTGGACACATGTCACCGTCCTGAACGTGCAGCACCAGCATGTGGGCGGAGGAAGCCAGAGACAGCGACTGACTACAACAGAACTAGGAGCTGATGTTCTCAAACAAATGACTTGTCAAAACTCTGTGAAAGGTTATTATTATTATCATTATTATTCAGATAAATTGTATGCTTGGATTCAGGCGATACTACAATTCTCTGTCTCTGTCTCTGTCTCTCTCAAGGTGGCACACAAAGACGGCCTGTTGCTATGTTTTACAACATGCTGGATTTCGCAGCCATCAGCGCATGTGTGCTGTAACAAAGCTACATGAGTGACAACCAGGAGCAGCGTGCAGGGGGGGTGGCATCAGAGGAGGCACCGGGGTTGTCCCTGACCCTCGCTGGTAAATGAATTAGTAATCAATTAAATAAAAATACATTTCTTTTGTTATGTTACTGTTTATTGTTCTAAGGCTTTTTAGCCTTTTTGGCCCTTGTTTTGGTCTGACTATGTTTTCACGAATGTACATATGAGATATGATGTAATGAATGAAAAGCTTTAAAGGTCACCTCAGGTTTCTTGGTGACGCTCTGTCACATGTGATGATCAATCACACATTGTTGAAATATTGAAATTAATAATTAAATAGGTGAAATTGTGCACTTGACTTTGTCATGTTAGTTTTGTTTTGACAGTAAATCACCCGTGAGGGCAGTGGTTGTTTATTGTTATTATGCCTCATTATTGTCTACTCTGGGCCTTTTTATTCTGGGTATTTAGGCTACTTTGCTCAATTAAATAACATTATCTCATTATTCAATGAATGTTGTTTTATAATAATATCACCCAAGTAAGCAAATATTTTCCTCTTTTTCTTCTTAGGTATACAGCAACCCCTGGTGGTTTGTGTGTTAAAAACAATAGTAAATTTTTTTATAAATAAATAATAAAACATTTGAACTTCATCGCTCTCCCGGAGGTGCTCTGGTGATGAGGCGTCATGATTGAGTAATTTAGTGTAAATTACACTCTCTGCTCTGACTAGACATATTTAAACATAGCCGCTGTAGTGAGAGTTGTTCATTTCTTGTTGCCCAGTTTGTTTCCAGGGTGCAGAAAACAAACAGAGTTCATGATCCTTTTGTAATCTGATGCAAACAGAAACTGTTTAAATATGACAATGATGCCCAAGCAGGCAAAACTAATGGACACTGTGGTCCTGCCCAAATCAATTTGAGCAAACTCTACACCAACTCTACAGTCTCTGAGTGTGAGAGATCTGCTTAAAGTCCCAGAAAAAGCTAGTAAGTGGACTCCCAAATCATCAGTCCTTATAGGCTCTCAAAATGTACACACACACACACACACAAAAAAAAAAAACATGTGCTATTGTAACAAATGGAAATATAAGAACTTCATTCTCAGAAAAATAATTTTGATTTCCACCATTTGTTACTGCCAATTGAATTCCATCAGTGAGGTTCTGGGTGTTAACCGCTGACAAAGGATATGGCTGATATTCTCTTTCCCAGACCCTGCTGAGCTCAAACCTAATCATAACGGTGGGAGGAGAAGCAGCCAGCGTCTGGCATAATGGAAATACACTAATGAGATAATTATTTCCTCCTTCTCCTTCTGCTCCCTCCCTTTCACCGACACTCACCATCACCAGCGTTGACTAATTATGTCCTGTCTCCAAGAGATTACTGATTTATTACTTGTCTCCAGTGCACATTTCTATTACCTTCTCTGTCTGATGATACTGTGTGGGTTTCAGAACATGTCACAGCAGCTCTCTGGGTCTCTGACCCTGTCATGTCAGGAGAAAGACTGGCCTCAGATCCTATTTTGATGCACTGGTGGACACACAGCCTGAACTAAAACAGGCTTGTTAAATGATTGACTTTTGTTACAAATTGCATATTGGCCTAAATGTCATCCTGGTAATGTGACTAAGAATAGCTCACTACCATTGTTGTTGGCTTAGTTTGGTTTTTATGTACACTGGCAGAGATTTCACATCTACACTGTTCTGACACCAAATTGCTCCTGATGGTCAAGAACAGCAACTTGCTGTGTGTGTGTGTGTGTGTGTGTGTGTGTGTGTGTGTGTGTGTGTGTGTGTGTGTGTGTGTGTGTGAGAGAGAGAGAGAGAGAGAGAGAGAGAGAGAGTTAGTGAGTAAATGGGTCAATGAGAGGTAAATTGAATGCATTAAATGCATTTGCAATGCAATGCAATGGGTTTTGGGAGGCTTGTTAGGCTACTTTTACTATAATTCCGTCAGATTTCCCTGATGAAAACTTACAAGTACAGTGTAGCACATCAGCCCCTTATGATATTTAATGGGTTGAATTATTATTATTATTATTACATCTTTCAATTATATCAATGGGCCTTTGTGGGTGTCAATCAAGGCTTATGCTGCCAATTTAATCAACCACCTTTGAGATGATTACATCCATGATGGATCTAGGAGCAGGTCATAATCACTGATGTCCCAAACTGATTTAGAAATGTACTCGTTCTGTGGTCCATAAAACAGATTCTATAAATAAGACATAAATATGTCCATGTTAAAATGTCAGTTTGACCTGGACAGCTGGACTGATGAGCTGTATGCAGGTATATAATGGTTTAGTTCCTCACTCCTATCACTTCCTTGGAGAGAAGTGGTTATTATTTTTATGCTTGTGTTTGGTTGACAATAGGTCTTTTTGCTCCAGTTTCCTGCACACAAGCACAGTGCATTGTAAGAGACGTGCTAGGAAAGTACTTTTTCTTTCACCTGTAACTACCTCACTGAAAATAGGTGCCCCATAATTATATAAATAGAGTACGTGGTATGAACATTTGAATGGCAAACTGTATGTTTTCACTGCATTGTACATAACGTTTAAGTGAAAAACAGGATGAAGAGTGAATGCACAGTAAAAGAAGAAAATAGTTCTGAGGCGTCTGCAACATTAAAGATGTAAAAAACTCACTTTGCACTGCCTCATCTGAATGAGCCTCCAATGAAGAAGAAGAAGTGAAACATCAAGAATCTCCAACCAAGTCCACTTGAGGTTGATTCAACCCTTATTTGAATACCATGAGCTGGATGAACCTTCACAGACATATTCCCAAAAGGATCTTACGACACAGTTCACTTTATTTTGGAGCTTTTCCCTGCAGCATGTTCTGGGGTGCACTCTTGGCCCATGGCTACAAGGAATGGATGATGCCAATCTCACTCTGACTTAGGACCAGGATAGACTCAACAGGGACCACTAGAAGTATCCCAGTGGGACTGTCAGCATGTCCAAGCTTCAAGTCACAACAAGTCAGTAACACAACAAACTTAAAAGAGTACTACATTTTGGGAAATAAAACCAGTTTTCTTGGTGTGAGTTATTTGTACCTGACTCTAGTCATCAGCTGGCTTTAGCTTAGTTTAGCGCAAAGAATGGAAACAGGATAAAACCCTGTCTCAGTCTCTAACTTACCTACTACGCTCATTTGTTTAACATGTACAAAAAGACTTATGCAAGAGTTATATCGATCTTCTTACCTAACTCTCAGCTAAAAAAGTGAACAAGCTTATTTCTCACAATGTCAAAATATTCTTTTAAGGTCCACTGCATAAAAAAATGGATGAGTAGACAATGCAAGGCAGGTTTACTTTTTTTGCACCATATACACAGAAGGCAATTCAAAGTGCTTCCCAGGGGTGTAGAAATACACTGAAAGCAAGATATGAAGACAACATTAAAATTGCATTTTCAAATGCAATAATAACCAAAAAAAAAAGAAGAAAACAAGCAAATAAATGTTTCAAAATTGAATTTAGATATAGCATTTACAAGCAAATAAAACGCAAATTATTGATTGCAGATTGAAAACAGGTTATGTATCTAATTCATTGTAAAGCATTAAACAGTGTTTTAAGTTGTGATTTAAAAAGACTGACCTCAGGTATTCAGGAAGCTTGTTCCACAGGTTGGGAGCATCGAAAGCTTCACCTTGCTTAGTTTTGATCCTGGGAACACAGAGTAAAGTTGTCCCAGATGACCAGAGGGGTCTTCATCACCTACATGTAAATCAGACATGTATTTTTGCCCATTAAGCTCTTTATAGATTAGAGGATTTTAAAATGTATCCTCTGACAAACAGAAAGCTGGCGCAGTGATTCAAGGACCAGTGTAATGTTTTCTCCATTCTTGGTGTTAGTGAGAAGTCTGCCAGCAGCATTCTGGACAAACTGCAGCTGTCTGATTGATTTTTTACTAAGAGCTGTTAAGACGCCATTACAATAGTCTGGCCAGCTGAAAATAAACGGCTGAACAATTTCTGTCTGCTGTTCAGACAGAAATCCTTTCATCCTCGCTATGTTTTTAAGGTGGTAATAGGCTGGTTTTGTAACTGTCTTTATGTGGCTGTTGAAATCTTGGTCCATCACCACAGAAAGAGTATATGTGAATGTGTTTGTTTATTTTCAGTTCAGTTTAGAAAAGTCTGGCACATCCACTCATTGATTTTTTCACTGTCCTTATTCAACAAATGTGAGGGACTGCAGTCATGTTGTGACACTGTTCTGAAGCGTTGTGTGTCATCCACATCAGTACGGTCAGAACTGTTATGGCCTGAGAATGGAACCTCCACGTGATTTTTGTTCACACAGATTCGTGATTACCAGTTGACACAAACATAGTCCCTATCTTGTATATAGGATTTAAACTAATTCAGCACAGTGTCAGAAAGTCCCATCTTGCCTTACCCATTTTAGTTCTAAGTTATAGAGGCAAAGTCTCTCTTTATAGATGTCCTAATGAACCCACAGGTCATTGTGTCTTTGCCACCTGCATTCTGCCTTTCTACACTATCTTTTTTATGAGCTTTTATCAATGTGGCATTCCTGAAGTACACCTTTTAACAACATATACAAAATCACATAAAAACATGAATTCCTATAGACTTTTAACCTTTTTAACCATTATATAAAGCTATAAATGAAATTACGAATTATTAAACTACTCTGTACTTATATTATTGAATTATGAATTTTAACACATCTTAATATATGAACTATATTTATAACCATAAACTGTACTTCTAAAAACTGCCTATACATATATAGAGTTTTTGTAGTGGTAAAAAGTGCCTCAGTTGTTTTTATTTTACCCGGCCTGCCCCTCTGTCGCTGTCATTCTCCACATTTTCACCACTTTCCCACAGAGTTTCCCACCAATCCTGGTCTGCTGACTCTGGCATCCACCTGTTCACCTGGTCTCATTCCCATCCCTACCTGCTAACACATGCTTCTCATTATCTCACCAAGCCTGTAGCATATATCACCTTCTCACCAGCCCTTTCTCTTTGCCAGTTTATCAAGCTGTGCATATGCAGCCACCTGTACCTGTTCCTGATTTTCTGCTTGATATCTGCTCCCCATGTTTTGACCTGATGCCTGTTTAGGACCCATCTGCCTGCGTTTCCTCCCTGGATTTGTTTGCTTGTTTGAACTGCCCTCTCATGCCTGACTGTGAGCCTGTCCATTTGAACATTGGGTTAGTACAGTCCATCTTCAACCTGCTCTGCCTCAGTGTCTGCCTTCAGGTCCTCCATCGTATTTCCCCACACTACCTGTTATCACGACTGTCAACTGTCAGACAAATCACATCTATCTGATTTACTCAGTCCAAGAAAAACCTCTGAGTCCAATATGATTAAAGAAATAATAAAATAAACTTCTTTCCTGCACCTTCATTAACTCCTTTACACTATTTCATTTATAAAAGTGTCAGTTTAATGAATCTCATTTCCTCCTGAGTTAAAAATAATAATTAACTCTGAACTTCATTAATGATGATTATATTTCCATCCTGTGAAAGCAGTTCAAGATGTGTCCTATAAGAACATATAGCAGGGCTGGATAAAAGTTATTTTACTCATCATTAGTCTTAAAAGCCCACTCTGTTATTCTGGTTGCTTTGTTCGTCCAGGATGTGAAGAAGTGGGTTTAACAGAAATGAAATACAGAGACTACACTTGGTGAAATAACTGTATAGCCTGCAGGTTCTGTGTATATGCATTATGTCTGGTGCACACTGGAGGATTTTCATATCTTTAACACATTTTAAAAATGTGGCAGCCTGTACAGACATAACAACAGATTTAAGTCAACACAGCTGATGGTAAACAATTTCAGAGCTCCAGGGACTCAGGATCTTACAGAAACTTATGTAATCAAACATCACCTCAGAAAAAGACAAACATGATAGGTTTTGTACCTGAACACAAAACAACAGAAAAACTGTGGACGAGGTCATGGCGAAGACACAATGAGCATTGCTTATACATTTTGCAGCACAAGCTGGAGGTGGGTTGGAAACAAGCGGCAACCTCCGGTGCTGAAAAATGAAGCCAATGCAGAAGTGCAAAAAAGCTGCAGTTCCTCGAATAACCACTAGAGCAGGCTGCAGAGGGGAGTCAATTACATCTGAGCCCCATGTTAAAATGTCCGATTTTATGACAGAAAAAAAACATATTTACAGCCTGGTTCAAAACATGGCTCTAGTCTCATAAGCTGTTTTTCTACTCCATGACAACTCTGGGGGGGAGCGAATTTTTTTATAAGGCGTTCGTTTAAAATATACGGCATACATCATTATCCACAATTCATAGCTGTCAATCTAAGTGGCGCCACTTTGATTGACAACTTGCCACTGACGGTCTAAAGGGCGTCACCCCGGCTAATTCTAGTCACTGAGTTTGGGAAAGAGATCGTCGTGGGGTTAGCCGGCTAGCAACGATATTTAGCATTTAACCTAGCTGGTTAGCCGTAGCTAGTTTGATTATTTCGAATAAAGCGGCTTTTTTCAGCCAATAGCGTTCATTCGACCCGCCTCAGCTCCGCCCTCGCTCCACCTCTTTGTCCATATTTGGAGTAACCGGAGGTAGGCTACCAAGATGGCTGCGCACTACGATTTGCTTCATTTTTGCTCTTCAGAAACCTATGGGTGACGTCACGGACACTACGTCCATATTTTATACAGTCTATGGTTGGAAATCAACATCTGGTTCCTTTCACGCCACAGGATAAATGAAACATGCTTGATGTTTGATATTTAAGATTTGAAATCAAGGAGACTCTAAACCAGTTGGTAACATTAAGAATACCCCAGTGATTGTCAGAAGAAGTAAATGGAAACCAAAATCAGCTCGATTATCATCTTGTGTGGGGCCATTATGAGTATTATGGATGAGCCGGGACACATAAACAGTAAGATTTAACAAGATTCTACAGTCGTGCTAGTGGTTCTATGAGGCTGAATGAAACCAAGCTGTTCGATAAAAGATGAGCAGCAAAGTTTGTATTTGATCATTAGCAGGGTGGGAGATAAGATCTATGGTAGCCTGTACAAGTGAATCCAAACCTGAAGTACATGTAACCCCTTGGGGATGCTTCGGTCATAGTGGCCACATAGACATAGAAAGATTGTGAAGCAGATCCTTATTGCATTCATTGTTACAGTAACAAATAAACTGTATAACACACAACTCCCATAAGCCTGAGACAACTGGGACACCTAATTCAATCATACAATCACAACAACAAAGCTAAAGTGTCAAGTCGTGGGCGTCTCCAAGTTTGGTTCATATATGTGCAGCAACACATTGTGCAGAAAGAATTACATACACTGGAGGAGAAGTACTGTGAAAGAGGCTGTGGAAAACAGATGCTGTAAGAATTTCTCATATCCATTCAGGGACAACACTGTCTGCTGTCTGACTTACCAACATTCCTGCTGTCACCACAATAAATGTTATT
Source organism: Centropyge bicolor (assembly GCA_037975185.1). Taxonomy (NCBI): domain Eukaryota; kingdom Metazoa; phylum Chordata; class Actinopteri; family Pomacanthidae; genus Centropyge; species Centropyge bicolor. Next base: position 48,539 of record JBBMOC010000375.1, read on the forward strand.
TTTTTAATGCTGAGTTACATCTGGTTAGTGATTCTTGTTGTGGAATTGCTGTATTTAGTTTGATCTTTTTGCCAAATCACCAGATTGTATATATTCTGAGATGTGTATTTTAAGCAGGTCTACGACACCATTTTCTACTGAAATGCCTGGATGCCTGGATGATCCATAGAAAGATTCTCAGTCAGCCAGTGTTAAAATTCAAAATGAAATGTGTAAATCAAAGCAAAAACAACACAGGCAGCTACAGTTCCTCAGTAACTGTAGTTACTCAGAGTGAAGCTACCAGGGCTAAATGATGATCAGCATCTGGTCAGAGCTCTGAGGAAATGGCAAAATAAACACTGCCAAAGTGCACAAACTTTCATACATACTGTTTTTATTCCTGTCGCCTTATTCATAGAAGTGCAGTTGACTGTCTCTTGAAGCTGGACATGAGATGTTTTTAGAACATCTGATATGAACAGGAAAAAAAGCATTCTAACTCAGTAGTTACAGTATGTGCATGGTATGTTGTAGGGCTGCACAATTAATCGAATTTTAATCACGATCACGATTTTGGCTGCCACGATTAAATTAAGATGATCGTCAGCGATTTTAACATTTAAAAAGCGAGCTCTGTTGCATGTGGTCAAATCAAGCACTTTCTCAACCCAATAGTCAGCCAACCACCAGGGGGCGACCCATAGGTTAGGGCCTCATCATTACGCTGCCTAAACAGCAAGCGAGCGAACCCTGCAGCAGCGGTAGCTTCAAATGATTAAACTGTGAGAGAGTACAATGTCGGGAGCAGCAGGCAGAGACAGTGAGGAGCCGCTAGTGCCTCGTAAAGGAGCAACATCTACTGTTGACCCTTTTCCACTGCGCTGGTGCTAGTGCTAGTTCAGAGCCAGTGTCTGACTTAGCAGTGTTTCCTTAGTGTTTCCACCACGTAAGCACCGGCTCCAGGTGCGAAAAACACCAACTCTTCACTGGTCCAGAGCTAAGCACAGACTACGTCAGGGGCAGGGGGCGGGGTTATCGTTAGTGCCGGGAGCCAGTTTCCAAATCGCAATTGCGGCCGGCTTTCGGGCTGGGACACACAAGCGGTAATTTGTGTTCGTCTTCGCCAGGACGTCCCTGGTCTGATCGCAGATATATTGAACTGACTCCACTAAATCCCTGTCTGTGTCCAGCGCCAACCCAGACAACCATAACAGCAACTCTGCACCGGGCGACACCGTATCCATCCACCTCTCAAAGGCACGCTGAAATAACGGATGCAATAAGGCCGGTTTCCTGTTTGTTTGCACTTTATAATTGCATTTTGCAATAGCATATTTATTTTATTCCCTTTGTCTTTGGGTGAATTTTAGTTTATTGTTTGATCTATGACTATTTTAAGTTTCAATTTGAAGACTTTTTTAAAAAGTGCAATAAAAAGGTAAGTTTTACCTAACATAATGAATAATTGTGATTATTAATCGTGATTACAATATTGATACAAATAATCGTGATTATCATTTTGGCCATAATCGTGCAGCCCTAGTATGTTGTGAATTATTATCCCAGTTGAACCCTGCACCAAAAAAAAATGTTTCTTCCTCTCATCCCACCTGTGCAGTGTGCTCTCTGCACTGGACACCAAAATACCACACAGGTGGGCAAAGAGAATGAGGCAAAGCTTGAACAGAATGAAAATATACAGCTCAAAGTAATGGTTAAATGGCTGAAACATCTACGCCGACAAAAAGCTGAAGAAAAAACTAGAGTTTACCAAAGTTATAGTTTGTCCCATAGGGATCATAGTGGAGATGAGGCCATAGTATTCTACTGGAAACAGGATAGTTGCTACCCTAAGTGAAGAGGTTTCTGTATCTCAGGGTCTTGTTGACAAGCAAGGTTAAATGGACCAAGACATTGACAGACATGGTGCAGTATTGGCAGTGATGTGGTTGCTATCCTGGGCAGTCATGGTGAAGAGGCAGCTCAATTTATTATTCCATTCATGTGTCACCCCTCACCCATGGCCCTCAGCTGTGGGGACAGGTGTCTGCACTGAAGGACCTGGAAAACCGGACTCCTACCTCTGGCAATTTCACGGGAACATTCAAATGAGAGTATTTGAAACCTGTATGAGATAAACAAAACTGGGATCCACTCATCGAAAACAGCCCCATAGTGCTGCCAGAGATCCATGTTTCCACCAGGAACCTGTAATTAAAGTGTTGGAGCAATTGATGAACAAACTGTCAGACAGACCAACATAGCCATGACTTGAGCAACACTGCTAGAGTGACAAAAAATCACAGTCATATTTATTTCATATTTACCCATCATTCAATAAGAAAAGGGAAAGATACGTGAGGTCAATGCCAGGGTCAAGGAGGAAATTTGAGCATTTATCATTATCCTGAATTCGCCTCTTTTACACTGTTCAGCACACCTTAAAAGTATTTCATTTGGATACGAGCTCAGGGAATCTCAGTGAGAGACGCTGCATGTACTGTACAGAGACAGTGTTTCTGTGTGTATGAGTGTAAAGGATTAAAAATGTGTAAATGAGACACAGAGTTAAAAAGTGTTATAAAATGGTTTAAAAGACGAACAGTGTATTAAAAATGTTGTCTATTGAAATCTGTAAAAATCAAGTTCAGTTAGTCGTACTATGGTACAGTTATTTGTTAATAGAGATTAAATAAGTTATGTGTGTGAAAGATAGACACCCCTGTAAGTTTTATTGTTATTATATTGTGTCTTGAATACTCATTTGTACCACTTGTTGCCTTACCAAAGCAATACTGAAACAGGCCAGTAGAGGGCGCATATCGCCTGTGAGGAACCTGAACCCTACAGAGGCACGCTCTGCAGAATAAATCCTGCAGACGAGCGAAGCGCAAGCTTACATTGTTTGCCTCTTTGTGTTTACATACAGGTAGGTTAATTTTCCTAAAAATCTATGTATGTACGCCAGGATAAGGGACGAGAGTATTGTGAATTGTTAGTGAAAATGTGGAATGTCTAGACTCGACTATTGTTGTTGTAAATGAGTGATGTAGAGACGCTTTGCAAAACTCTGCTATGCTAGGCTAGGTCTGTTGCTATTGGTAACGTGTGTTAGCATATGCATTAGCACATGTATGTTGTATGTATGTTTTGTTGAAATGAGGAGTATTTTGTTGTTTGTATTTCTCATGGTAAGCAGACGAGTGAAGCGCAAGCTTACATTGTTTGCCTCTTTGTGTTTACATACAGACCGCGGCAGCAGGGTTTAGAGCTACACGCCTGACACCCCTAGGCCAGGGTGGGCAACATGTGCAGGCAAAAGAGGTGGAGACAGGTGTGAGGGGCACGCAGCACCTTACTCTATCACATGCAACTGGCCACATGTTATTAATCCACCTTGTTCTATCTGAATTGCTCTTGAAATCCCTTGTGCCAGGGATGCACAGCCAGATGAGGACCTCAGAGAGAGAGGGTACACACACACACACACACACACACACGTCCAGTTGAGTTAGATGTTAGCTGAGACAGGCAGCTACTTTTAAGTGTACAGCTAACTACAGCATTAAAATAGCCCAGGTGATAAATGGGGTGTCAGAACATGTACAGTGTGTGTGTGTGTGTGCGCGCGCGTGCGTGTGTGCGCATGTGCGTGTATGTATATTCAGGTATAAATGTTAAGGTAAGGTGTGAGCCACAATGTAGTGAAAAACCATGTTAAATGAGAAGTGTTCATGAGTGCTGTGTGTGTGTGTATGTGTGTGTGTGTGTGTGTGTGTGTATGTCTGTGTGATTGTGTGTGTATGTATGTGTGTGTGCGTGTGTGTGATGTGTACTGTAGTTGTATTGAACAATGTGACTGCCATCATTTCACTTAATGAGAGATTTAATCTAGCTGTGTGTTTGATCTGATGGAACTAATTTCACTGCATCACCTTAATTAACTGCAGACCTGGCCACCTCTTAGTGCTATCGAGGTGTGTGTGGTGTGTGTGTGGTGTGCAACACATGGGTGAGAAACACCAACATTTGTGCTTCTTTTATCCTGTTACCATGGCGTCGGAAGAGGACCAATCAATAATGATAGATGTTTTCAATGCATAATTTTAATCAAGCAATCAATCAAATTTTTTAAATGGTAATTACATTTTGACTTAAAAGATGTATTAAAACTCAGTTATAGATAATTAAAAATAATCTATACCTGCTTGCATGTCCTTCACTTTGACCTTGCCATTTTTTGTATGTGTTTCTTGCTGTAGGTATGGTCTGTTTTTTTGCTGTATGTTTCAATCAATACCTGATAATGTTGTGTTGCATTCCTGCTGTTCACTGTAAATCATGTAACAATTTTCTCACTGTGCAATATTTCCCCTATTGATTGTGCAATATCATAGCAATTCTTTGCAATTTAGATTCACGTATGAGTATAGATGTCAAATATTTTTGGATGTCAACATGCAACAGTGTAAATACTTTGCTTCATAGTGTAAACACTTTTTCTAGTTTTTCTATTGCCGCCTTATTTTTAATGACACTTTATTTGTATTTATTTTGAGTGGTGCATTTCAATTTGCCTGATCTGCGAGCTGCTGTGACAAGTGAATTTCCCCTGAGGGGGATCAATAAAAGCTCTTATCGTACAAATGCTCAGGATTTCAGAAATGCTAAGGTTATGAATCTTGCATGTGGCTTTTTCCCAGAAGAAATTTTTACCTGGTTTGGTTAAAAAAAAAGTTCAGCAGGCATCTTAACACAAGCTGATGTTAATGTGATTGTATTTGTAAAATATGGCAAATACTGTCCATTTTCCTCCGACCACAAAAAAAAAGAATTATCCTCATGTATACCAGGTGATATATGAGAATTGAGGATTACATTTGATACAATACAATTTAACTGCCTGAGGTGATTGTCATTGATTTCCACACAATGTTACAAGTTGCACTCAAGTTACAGAAAGAAACAGGCTGCAACCTTCCTTACCCTCTAAATACCAAGACCATGGCTGAGTGAGGCAGCAGGACATGACATCAGCATGGACTCCAACAGTGCAACTTCTACAGGAGAACACTTGAGTATCCTGACTGGCTGCATCATCACCTGGTATGGCATGTTGCATTGCCCTCAACCAGAAGGTTTTACAGAGGATGGCGAAGACTGAACAGCACATCAAAAAGACAAAGACTGCCTCATGCATACAATGAAAACCTTGAGCAGTGCATGTTTTAGTTCACCAGACAATAGAGCATTACTTGTCTATACTTTAAATATACCCATTTTAATTATTGCCATGCATGCTTATGAAGAATGTATTGACTGTTTTAATTGAAATGTAATATGAACATCTGTTCTGAAAGATGGCCCTGAAATGAAAACACAGCCAACGTGGAGTGATGAGAGGTCACTCTGTCCTTCCATCTGTCCAGCACTATTTGCCAGATTATCATGAATTTTGCTCCCTGGTGGTCCTCAGAAGATGAATGTAAGAAGTAGCTGAATGAAGTCAGTTAGTTAGAGTTATGAATTTTACAAGCTCCCAAAACATTTACTGATGCAATTTTTGGAGCAGCAAATTCTGCTCAAAATGGTTAAGACCAGTTTGGAACATTCACACAAGTAGATAAACCTTTACTCGTCCCACAGTAAACTCAAAAAGGCCATATGTATGTGGCACACATTATATGAATCTTGTTATTGTCCAACTGCTCACAGGGCTAACCTGACACAAGTGAGCTACAACTGAATGCATTTTGCAGAACGAGCTTCATGGACACAAGTGACTATTGCTGGTCTTCTACTTCTGCTGCTGTGAAGTCGTCTCTGTCATGACTAAGAAAGAGCGTTAAGTTACTTTTTTGCATTATGTCTTGTCTCATGTTGTCTCGTCATTTCCTGTTTTACTTTGGTAACCATCTCCCCTCTCGTTCCAGGTAACTTGCCCTTCCCCCTGTGTTTCCTACCACTGTGATTGTCGGCCCCGCCCTGATTGTCTCCACCTGTTCCCCATTACCTTGTGTATATAATGTGTGTCTTTGTCCTGTACCAGTTTGTCGTATCTGTATAGTCCGTCATCCTACGCCTCATGCTCAGTGTTCTCTTTGTCAGGTTTGCCTTTCCTGTTGATACTTTGTTTAGCTCATGTCTTGTTTTGCCTCAGCCTCGTCTGAGTGATTTTCAGTTCAGTACTTTGTTTGGTTATCTCTGTGGAGTCATTTTCTCTTGTACTTTGTTATTGCATTTTCCTCTAAAGAGTGATTTTGAGTTTCGCCTTTTTTCATTAAAGATCTTTTATTTTGAAACTTTTGTCTTGTGGTGCTGCATTTGGATTCAGATCAGACTCAGGCCTTGTCAGTCTCTGCATGGGATCAATAAAGTTGATCTGAAACTCTTATGTTGTGTTTGTTCACACGCACCAAAGACAGATATATATGGCTGACAATGCTTAATGAACTATTTACTACAAAAAATGTACTCAATACAAACTTATTTACTACAAAGTATTCAGTTCCACTCCCGTTTTATTCATCAATTGAAAAAAAAACAACTATTTACAAGAACAACTATTGACAAATGTTACAAAGTTTTCACAACACCAGCTCAGTTTTTCATGGTGATCTTCTGAAACATGTTGTTATTTCACCTCCAAAAGGTCCTCGTCTTGTGAAAGAAGTATCTAGAATCCAGAAGATGAGCTGAGTGGCGTACCTGAAGCTGGCTGCTGAATGGCTCAAAACTACAAGGGCTTACATGAAGCAAGAATAACAGCAGCTCCAGAAGGTCGTGTTCTCCTCCTCTTTCATGACCATCTTCTAAAAAGAGAAGTAGAGCATGTTGTTATTTCACTTCCAAAGGTCTTAGTCCTCTGACAGAAGATGTTAGAATCCAAAAGAACAGCTGAGTCAGCATACCTGAAGCTGGCTGTTTCCTGCTCTCAACAGCTCGAGCTCCTCCTTCCTCTCTGACTCCTCGTAGTTCGATAGTCTCCTTGACTACGAGGGTCTCCTCCAGCGCTCTCCGCTCCTCTTCCCACTGCTCTGCTCTCCTCTCCCAGGACTCACAGAGATCAGACAGCTGGTTCTGTGATGTTATCGTGCTGTCTGAGTGCTCCTTCAGGAACATCCCTTCCATCTTGGAGAGCTGCTTCCTCATCTCCTCGTCCCGGTCAGAGAGCCAGCTCCTCTGACAGATCCTTCCTGCAGCTCTCCTCCTGCTCGGCCACAACCTTCCTGAAGGTCTCGTCTTTCTCTGCGAGTCCCTTACAGTGGCTTTCCTCCTTCTCTGCCAGCTGCTGCCAGAGCTCCTTCTCCAGAGCTTCACATGTCTGCTCCCTGTTCTTCAGCGCAAACATCTTTTC
>JBBMOC010000375.1:58137-68456 GCA_037975185.1 Centropyge bicolor
GTTCTAGTGCAAATGATGAATGGTATATACAGTAAAAGTCACATATGAATGTATTGCACCATGTATTGTTAAATAAATAAATATGTAAATATATTTCCAAGGTAGTTACAGAGGCAGTGATGGGAATATTGCACATTTGCATTACAGTAGTGAGCGGGCTCGTTGTATGTCTGAGTTCAGGGTGGTGATGGCTCTTGGAAAGAAACTGTTTCTCAGTCTGTTGGTTCTTGCTCTGATGCACCTGTAGCGTCTGCCAGAGGGCAGCAGGTCAAACAGCTGAGCACCAGGATGTGAACTGTCCTTGATGATGTTGCGAGCTCTGCTGAGGCACCGGGTGGAGTAGATGTCCATCAGGGAGGGGAGAGGGCAGCTGATGATCTGTCCTCTGAAGCCTCCCTCTGTCCGCCTCAGTGCAGCTCCCGTACCAGGTGGAGACGCAGTAGAGCAGCAGGCTCTCGATGGACAGAGGACAGGAAGGATGGAAACTAACAGGAGCAGCTGAAAAAAGAAGACAACTCAGAATAATGTACAACTGTAATTGACATGACAACACTTGCGTCTCACTGTAAGCTCTTAAAGTCATGAGTTGAAAGGCATGAGAGACTGAGAGTGTCCATTACACCACTGAGCTGAGCTTTGAATAGTTGCTCCCTCTTGGTGGGCTGATTTCTCTTATAATATAGCTGTTATAAGTATAGTTAGGGGAAAAAATGGTGATTATATTTTACAAATTGTAATCATAATGTATAAGTGCAGTGTTAGCCCAATAGCACTGTAGATACAAAATGAAATGGAATAACAAATTCCCTGGAGAAAATGTGAGGTCCAGAAAGAAGCAATTACAGTAATGTAGTATGCTTTAAACACTGCTCAGGACTGAAGGCCATTTAATAAAGTAGAATGGGTTATTTCTAGTCCAAAAAAACCCCCATGAATCCTGGGATGAGGAGTAGCAGAGCTGGAACGGCAAATAGTATTGGCAATGATATAATTAGTAGTAGAAACCACAGCAGCAGCAGAAGAAGAAGATGGCTATAATTGTAATAGTAGCAGCATCAGTTTTAGTCATGCAATTATGAAATAGAAATAGAAAAATATATTAGTAGTAGTGGTACAACACTTGCAGTAGCAATATTTCTAATAATAGCACAGTGGAGGTTGGAACAACCAGAAAACAGGAAAGGATGGCAGTATTGTTTGAACTTTTTAGTGATCCTAGACTGATCATAGATCGTCAATAAAGACTTTTTTAGATCTCCAAACCCAACAATAAAAAAAATGCAAAGAGGGAAGTTCTTAGCACAAAGTCCTCTGTGGTCTTTTCTGCATGTTTTTTGGAGGTCAAAAGCAAACCCTGGTCTAGCAGTAGTTTTAGCAGAAGTAGTAACCTGTTGTAACAGCCTTTTAAATCCTACTCATCCCATGTGAAAATTCATGTGAAAAAGTCCAATATGGTGCAAATGTCCAATAGTCCTCCACTAATAAGAAGGTGGTTCGATCCCTGGCTCACAAGATAACTGGTTACACAAGAAAAGTACGGTATAACGGCTGGGTGTTTACCTTTGTTTTTTTTAACTTGTCTATAGTATAATCAAAATCTCTGACAGAAATGTAGACTTTGCTGAAATAAACTTCCAATAAACAAAAAATAACTAAATTATAAATATACTGGTACTTGCATACTTCTACATTTTTACTGTCTCAATATTGTACAATGTATTTTTATTGCGTTTATTGTATCAGTTCAGTTTATCTGATCTCTTTTTTTGCACTTCCACACATAAAAAAAAACAATCAGAGATGTTGGCAAGGGTGAAATACAGGTGTCTCTTTTACATGATATTTGAGAAATCAGTGCAAAAGTACAAAAAATGTAAGAGTAAACCAACTTTCCTTATACTTTTTAAAAACTTTTAAAAAATAGTTTAACAAAAAAAAAAAGTAAAGGAGAAACAAGCATGTTTAATATATATAAAAACAGATACATATCGTTAGCCTAATAGCATATTTGCCTAAGTCATATTTGGGCATATGTAGGCAATAAGGCAGGGTGATGCAGCAGTGGCAGGAGAGTAAAGTTAGGCAGATATCACAATTAGGCCAAAAAATGACTTAGGCAATGATGCTATTAGGCTAACGATATAATAGGTAATACTATAAAGTGCTAAGTAATGAGGTGCTACGAGATATTAGTGCCCATAATGGAAAAACTAGGAGTGCCACCCTGAGCATGTGTATCATTAGATGAAAAGCCCAACACGTGCCTGGAAAAAAACTGATATTTACCCAGAGTTCTGGAGGTCAGCAAGCATGTGTTTGACAACCACGTCGCTGTCAGTCACTGTCACAGTCCGCACCGTTTTGTGCACATAGTGCTGATACCAAAGGCTTTTAATTTCATCCAGATCTCTATGCACTATGTAGCAATCCATCCCAAGATGCTGCTGTGCTTCATCATCACAATAAATCACTCATTAATTTTTTTGCTACATCAGAGCTCATAAAACTGCAGCTCTCATAAGATGTCGACTTACTAATTCTTTAATTGAGCCCCATGTTTTCAATCTTTTTTTTTTCTTCTACGATCATTTTACTAGTTAAACCACACCAGCCTGTCTGTAGATGCTGGTGTTGTATAATAAAATCCCCATATAATAATTTATGATATGTCCATGTCTTGTTTGGCCTCTTCTTTTTTGCCACATTGAGAAAAAGATGGCAGCAGATACTTTGTTCAAAAGAGCAGTTTTCATCACAGCCGATAAGTAATCTGTGGATATATATAGTCAAAGGCTTTCTTTAAAAACTAATTTAAACATCAGCCGCCTTTTAATAACAGCTGTGTTCTTTATCTTTAAGTTGTCAAGTCATTTCATCTATTCATAATTGCTTTTGCAAATATGATATAGTCTGTGTTCATAAGGTCTTTAAAAATGAGCCTTCAGAGGCCATCTCTTTCTATTTTCACATGCATGAGCACATAAGTCTCCAATAGCTTTTTTTCACTGAGCACAGCAACACTATTTGGTTTCTTCAGGATTTAATGAATGTGCTTTGAAGCTGTTTTTGTCCTGATTTGAAAACATGAACAAAATTTAACCCTAACTCTATTTCTAATAGTTTATAAATGTTTCTATAGTAATTTTATAGAAATGATTATTTGTTTATCTTTTTAAATTTGACAGTTTATTCTTCAATTGTGGTTCTTTGTTTCAAACTAATATATTGTTTCATTAACATATCACACGTTGTATTTTTAAGTTGAATTTTAATCCACAGGAGAGTGTCGTCAAATGATTCATGTTAAATAAAGGCACTATTACACTGATTACTGATTAAATTCCTCAAGGCAATGATCCATGGGGACAACACACACTTAGAGCTAGTCATGTGCCAATCATTTTTAAATGTTTTATGTGCGCTTCATCTTCATCCTAAACCCCACACAAACCTACCACCCTGCTCTCGAGACCGAAGTCAAAGATGACAGGTTGTCCAGCAGCAGTGTGGTCAGCCTCTTCAGAATAAACCAAAGGTGCAACCTGTCAGAGCGTTTAGTGGTAAAGCCTCTTCAAAGTGGTGGCTCCTGTGAAAAACAGCTTGGGCTGAAAGATATAGCTGACAGGTTGACTGCAGCAGAAAAGATTGTGCCTGAGGCCTGCGGTCCCTGCACTTCTTCTGTGCCTCTGAAACATTTTAATAATCAGCCCAGAGACAGCTGTACTTTGTACTACTACATTTTCCAGGTTGTTGTACTCAATGTGCTGCACTTATTCGGTATGAAAAAGTGTACTCTTTTCTTGGCTAATGTTGGTCATCACACCTCAGTTTGATATTGTCTGTTCCTGCAGGTACAGATAAGCACTCTCAGATATAGATAAGGACTTTACAGCTTTTCCTCTGCAAGCCATTTTCCTCAGCTGTTTTTCTTTTTGTTCCGTTTTATCTTTTGTATGATGTTGTCTTTGTTATGGCTGGATTGTCCTGCATTTGTTAGATTCTTCTGTACATGCTGTTTCTTTTCACCCCAAGAGAAGGAGAAAAGCACTTGAATGCATTCAAAGCTTGTGGATGCCCCGACTGGACCTTGGTGAAAACAGCCACAGGATCCAGAAAGAGCACCGACACTGCAGGTGGTGAAGAAAAGAAGGACAGGTTGTTGTTATTCCATATGTGTGTGGAGATTTTCAACAAAGCCTGCATCTCTGCATTCTTCAAACTGAGACACTCCACAGAGGACAGATACCTGGGTTTCCACAGCAGTTAGTCAGAACTGAAGAAGCTACTTAGATTAGAAGTGAACATTTTTAAGAATCTACAACCATGTCCAGTTGATTCAAGCCTGACTGGAATACTGTGAGCTGGATGACAGACGTGGTCACTAGGCAGGAACAGTGTGAGAAACTAATCTGAAAAGTAACTGGTAACTTAAGTTGTCAGACAAATGTACTGGGGTAGAAAGTACAATTGGGGAACTTCTGGTTTAGGATCAAAACATCTGGCTTTGTTTTGGTTTTAAACATGGCGATGAGAGGAATAAGCAATAATCATAATTTTCAATTAACCATTCCATACAGATTCAAAAACAGAATATTATTTCAGTCATCTGCTAGAACAAATCTCATCTGACAAGGCTCAGACTGGTTTTGAACCCAAAAGCAGGACGCAGATGCAAAAAGTACAAAATAAAAGTCTTTATAAATGTGCAAAACTCAAAATCACTCAAACGAGGCAGGTCAAAAACGTGGATAAACGAAAAATCACTCTGCTGAGGAAAACGGTCATCAAACAAACAAAGTAATAAACTTAAAGTTGCTCTAGCACTGCTGAGGAAAAACGAAGCAGGAAAAGAACAAGACAACGTGGTAGCAAAGGCTGGTAAACTAGACATGAGACGCATGCATTCAAGGCACGAGTTGACGAACACGGCAGACACGACAAACTGGCACAGGACAGGGGAAGACGCTGACATTAAATACACCAGTGTTGTACCCGAACGCGTTCAAAGAACGTTCGTTCATGAACTAACTCATATTTTGGGTGAACGTGAACATCCCGTTCATTTTTGCTTGATGAACGTTAAATTGTGAACGCACTCATTCTGCTGTTTCTTGAACGGCACTCTGATTTCGTTCAGATTACGTTCGTGCCAGATTTCAAGAGCCCTCGGCGAAAAACCAAGCTAAAACAGTAAAAACACATGGTAAACGACCATTAAAATGTCGCGGATAACCACCCGATCTGGCAACCGCAAGTCCTGCCTGTCGCTCTACCAACTTCGTCATCAGCGGTCGTCAGTCTCGTCACAATTCACATGTGTGCAAGGAAGGAGGATGCGTTTACTGAGAAACTAATTCCCATACAGTCGGGAATTAGCTCGTAGCTCGTGGCAACGTAAAAAAAAAAAAAAAAAGAACTAAAAAAGGAAATAGTTCATTTTGGGGAAGCATGAACTTTAGTTCACAATTTTGAATTATGAACGATGAACTGAACTAGTTCATTTTAAAAGGTTTGAACAGAACTTTGAACTAGTTCGTATAGAAAGTGAACTTTCCCAACACTGAAATACACAAGGTAGGGGATCAGGTGGAAACAATCAGGGCGGGGCAGACAGTCACACCGGCGGGAGACACAGAAGGAGGGGCAAGCTACCTGAAATGAGAAGGGAAATAGTTACCAAAATAAAACAGGAAGAGACAAGACAACATGAGAGAAGACATAACTGCAAAAGTAAATTAACGTTTTCCTGGTTATGACATCACTTTCAATTTAAGTAATTTACACAAACATAAGATCCTTTGTCAAACCATCAAGTTCCAAGTCTCTAATTTTCTCTTCATACATGTCTCAAAAACATTTGCCCTGTGAATTGAGTCTGCCTCCACTCAAAGTCAAGTGACCCGGGTCCTCACCTCTGCACCATCGTCATGCTCATCAGAACTGTTGTCATGTTGCCAGTCCATTTCTTCCTCAAATGAATGAATGAAAACACACTGATGACGTGTCAAAATCAAAACCCAGGAAGTAGAAGTCTTCACAGAACATATAACTCAGTGGACAGTGACATCAGGTTCACATGACAGGATGTCAGGAAAAACAGCTCGGCCTTGGACTGTACTGACACGATGAAGTGGACACGAGCCTCCACATCTGAGTATACAGGAAACACACACACACACACAGGCCAAGACGTACCAATACTGTTTGACTCTCACCAGCCAGTGGAGCATACATCAACCCTGAAGCACCAAGCTGATGGTGTACAAGGCCTGAGAGAAGGAGCACAAACATTTGAGGGATATACATAAAACCTGTAAGTGGAGCTTTGTGAAACAGCCACAAGAGCCATGAAGAACATCAACACTGCAGGTGGAGAAGAATAAAAGCAACATTGTCATTCCATCTGTGGATCTGAGAGACTCAGGAGGCTTTTTAACAAACACTGTATCCCTGAAGACAGAAACTGTTCCACCCGAAAGGCTGCGCACCCAAACACGAGAGAAGCAATCTGGTGTATGCACAGGCTGTTTATCTGGGGAACCATAGAAACTAATGCTTGGCTCAACTCCCCAGGTCAACACTCACAGCTTCACCTACACCGGAAAGAGGAGAGAAGAGGACAACATACATATTTTAGGTAGGGAGTGTCACGATTTCAGGAAGGACCCAGAAGCCAAGCAGCAGCTGTGCAGACAGTAAACAGACTTTATTACAGATTCTTAGATTAAAACAGTTCAGAGCGGGGATCGAACCCGCGGGCCTTGACTGCCAGTCGAGTGCTCTATCCACTAGGCCACACAGGAGATGAACAGCCAACAGGAGGACACAGTCTTTATAGGTGATCGGCTGAGGTGAGAGCAGGGATCGAACCCGCGAGCCTTAGAACTGAAGCCTGATGAGCAGACCACTCAGCCACGCTGACGACACTCTCACACAGGGCGAACAGAGGCTTTCAGGAAACCCAGAACTGGACTCACACTTGCACCAGAAAGCCAGAAATCAGGCTGCCACCACAGATCAGGACACACAGGCGAAAACTCGGCGTCGGGGACGGAAGGCAGGATCAACAGCCGGGACTCAGAAGAACAGAAGCTAGTCGATACCTTACAGTCAAGCCGAGGGTCAGGCGTTAAAGGTCTGGAGTTCTCAGCATGAAGGTGAAGACAGTCTGACACTGGCTGTGTGTGGAGCTGGGGTTTAAGTAGGAGGCCTGATAGCAGCAGATGAGGTGCAGGTGTTAGCAGGAGCGAAGGTGAGGTGGGTTGAGCTGATTAGGCTGCAGCAGGAATGTGGCAGGCTGGAGGTTGAGACTGAGATTGTGACAGGGAGGACAAATTGTTTGAAAGAGGAGGCTGGTTATGTCAAAGTCGAGAAGCCATCCCTGCGACACCACTTGTTCTTTTAGATACAACAGTCATTCATACTTGGCCACATGTTACAACTAAAACTATGGTCAAGGCTTAATAACCTGGGACTCTCCACCAATCAGCCGGAACTGAAGAAGCTCGTTGGTAGGTTCAGTCTTGATGCAACACCTTTGTTATGTTCATGCCAACACCAGCTCATGCTCTGTGCAGCTGTGTCTTCAGGGTCAACATCAGGTTGTATCTCTGGATCTCTCTAGCAACTGTTTCTTTTCCTGGGTAATCTTCAGACTAACCTTCAGATGCCTTTTGTTCGGCAGGACCAACTTTCATCTGCATTAGTTATGTTGACACTATACATACCATTCTGTCTGTAGGCTTCTTCTGACAAATTTTGTTACAGTTATAGCTCAAATGCACTTATGTTATTTCAGGCACACTTTAGTAGGGCCCAATAATTTCCGCGATCACGGAATCGCGGAATTGGACGATAAAAACGGAATTTATTTTTAATGCGGAATATCGCGGAAATGTTGTTTTCATGAGAGAGAGGAACATAAACATGGGCAATCGTTCCCGGGGGTTGCTAATCAATGTGACACAACCCCTGCCCCCCGCCCCTTTTCAAACCATATGAAAACATGGCAGTCGCCCGTCTGCTAAAAAGCTACGTAATACACCGCTAACGCCTCTATGCTCAATACAGAGCTGAGCACTACCCGTCTATGTGTCAGGTGACGTGATATTTTATACATTTTGTCACACATGTGATGACCACCTGTTGTCCAAAAGTCTTTTTTTTAAGTCAAGCATATTTTTACTAAAAGAAAAAAAAAAATTGTTAATAATTTTAATATGCCATTTGGTTTCACTGGAATTTTTTTTTTATTTGAAGTACTTGGTGCATTGTTGTGTTGCATGAAGCAGCAATAAAGTATTGAGGAAAAGTGCACTATTGTGTTGCCTCAATGAATGTAAGGTCATTTCTATTTAATTAGTGTGCATTTTAGGGATGAGCGAGTACACCACTATCTGTATCTGTATTCGTATCTGTTTAACCATCTACATTATCTGTATCTGTATCTGTATTCGGAGTGGGCGGGGCCTAAACCGGAAGTGAGTGCTGAAATGGGTGAGGCTTAAAACTGTACATTATTTTAAGTCTGAAATTGATATGGATTGATCAGAAGTTGCTAATCTACTGTATTCAAAGCCTATATACAGTATATCTCAATAATATTTATAATATTATTTTCATGAACTGCAGAGAGAAAGTGTCAGATACTGCATGCAGCCACATACAATAAAAATATGAATACAGGCTACTTTGTGTGTTCAGCTACAGCTATATGTGTGTATGTGTGTAAATGGTCTGTGAGACTGTTTATTTTTTAATGATCTGTGTGAACTTCATGATTCATGCAAACATCCAGTGATGGCAAACAGGGAAATAATATGTCAGCCTTGTTCACTGTGTTCTTCTCAAAAGCACCGCGTTCAGTACGAGCAAAGTTTTTCAATTGACTTCATATCACCAGCCAAACTAAGAGCAAGCAGACAGTAAAAAAAAAAAAAATCGGACCGGAGCGGTGGCATTTACCGACGCGACGTGAGCCGTTTTCAGCTCTGTCTTGTCAAATGCACCGCGCGTGTGTTGGGAGAGACGTGCAGAGACCATACAGTCTATGGCAGAGACGTGTCTGTGTAGGGAGGGGCGGGCGCTGTGTGTGACTGGCCAATCACAGAGCGCGAAGACAGTCAGTTCCACAATGAGGATTTTCCTTCAGCACGAGCACGGATATTGACGGATTTTACTCGTATCATAATCGTATTCGTCAAACATGCTTTATCCGTAACGGATACTCGTCTGAAACGAGTATCTGGCTCATCCCTAGTATTAATCATGGCTCTGGTTTATCAGACAGTACCACTGGTTAATGGCTTAATTTAGCTGCCAGGGCGTCAGAAGATGAATGGTCTTTGTAGCCCTATCAGTGAATCTGTATGAAAGCCCCTTTGACATAATCAATAAGAAAGGTATCTAAACAAAATAGTTCAGCCAAGATTTCATTACCCCTCGTCCATTTCTAGGCTGGCTTTCTACTTTATTAAAATTCAGTTTGTTTTTTTGGACAATATCATCCTGTGGCATCTGCTGTGTTTGAAAAATGTGCTCTTCTCCTTCATTTACTTTTCATTCACTGTTACTGCTTGTAGATGGAGCTTCTTGCCAGTCTTCCAGATTCTCCTGAGATACCCATCTTTAATACCCCCTTCCACCTGTCCTCCTGTCTCTATGTCTCAGCAACAAAATGACTCCATGAATCCACTAAAATGCAAGAAAAGAGTTTCCGAAATTAGAGATTATCCCCAGATACCCTGGTTAGGTCTGCTCTTCTGGAGTTTGGCGGGTATGCTAATCAACCATCCTTATTCATCATTGACTGTGATTATTGACTTGCCCACAAGAAATTGGCTGGTAAACAAAATGTCTGATGGTTGAGGAGGGATCACCCTGTCGCAGAAGGCCTGCTCATAAAATGCACTGACTTCACAGGAAGTGAATCTGACTCTAGACTACACTGAAAAGTTGGCACATCTCTCAGAACCAAAATATAAGACAAGGAAAATGGAAGAAATGCATTGAGGGACTCATAAAGCAGCTTTCAGCAGGCTCTGTTACTGGCAGTGTCAGGTGAAGCATTAAATCTTTTCCACCTCAAACCTTTTTTTTCTGTCCCAACTGCTGCTCTTTGTTTAAACTCATCACTTTGCATATGGTTAACTCTGTGACCTTTGTAGCGCGTGCTGGGAATTAAAAGAGCGAGAGCAAACAGACTGAGCTGCAGACATGCCAGCAAACATTTAAAAGAACCAAGTAATCCAGCTCTGTGAATCCAGTTATGCTTACTCTGATTACAACCTTAATGCGAGTAAGATAACCAGGTGTTTACA
>JBBMOC010000376.1:0-67136 GCA_037975185.1 Centropyge bicolor
GCCTCTTTCTCTGTCTTTATCAGAGCAGTCAGACAGGAGCTCAGCTGCAAGCACGCACACACGCACGCACGCATGCGCACGCACGCACACACACAGACAGACAGACAGACAGACAGACACACACAGAGACACACACACACACACACACACAGACACACACAGACACACACAGACAGACACAGACACACACAGACAGACACAGACAGACAGACAGACAGACAGACACAGACAGACAGACACAGACAGACACAGACAGACAGACAGACAGACACACACACACAGACACAGACAGACAGACAGACAGACAGACACACACACACACACAGACAGACAGACAGACAGACACAGACAGACAGACAGACAGACAGACACAGACAGACACACACATACACACAGACACACAGACACATACAGACACACACAGACAGACAGACACAGACACACAGACACACACAGACAGACAGACACACACAGACAGACACAGACACAGACAGACACAGACAGACAGACAGACAGACAGACAGACACAGACAGACACACACATACACACACACACATACAGACACACACAGACAGACAGACACACACAGACAGACAGACACAGAGACACAGACACACAGACACACACAGACAGACACACATACAGACAGACAGACAGACAGACAGACAGACAGACACACACACACACACATACACACACACACACACATACACACAGACACACACACACATACAGACACACACAGACAGACAGACACACAGACACACAGACACACACACAGACAGACAGACAGACACACATACACACAGACAGACACACAGACAGACACACAGACACACACATACACACAGACAGACACACACAGACAGACACACACAGACAGACACATACAGACAGACAGAAATTAGTGGTATAAACATAGCAAAATACATTCAGTGATCATCTCTAGCAAATAAATACACTGGGATGAGGAGCTGTGCTGGATTTTACATGGCATGGTTGGAAAGACATAGATCAGCTGCCTACACTGCTGAGGTCAGTACCAGAAGTAAACAGGACTGATTGATCAGTATTGATCAGACAACAAAACCAACATGGGCCCTGTATCTCTCTACTAACACACACACACACACACAGGATTGTATCACAACACATGTGGGGACACTCTGTTACTGACTACTGCGTTTCTAAGCCCCTGACCTTTACCTTGACCAGCACAAGTGAATGCCTAACCTTAACCCAGTTCTAGCCCTCTAAGCCTAAAACAAGTTGGAATCATGAAAAAGCAGTGTGGACATGTGTGGACCTCACTTCAGTCCCCATGGGTATGTGTGCAGTCAGCTAAGGATGGAGAAAACACACACTCATCTTTATTTGAGTCTGTGACCGCTGCAGCAGTCTGGAATGCACATGTGGAAATATGGGCTGTTCACTCTGATGCTGATCAAAGTGATTGGGCATGCATTTGTGTTTGTGCAGCCCACACCCACCCACCCACATGCACACACATGAGGAGTCATTTTTAACAGACACATTACTTCATGGCTTATGCTTGGATAAAACAGTCTCTTTGAGAAGATGATGAGAAAATGACAGACTCTCATCTTTTATGGAGCACCACTACTTAGATCATTTCTCCTGCACAGTGTTGGTGTCAGTTAGTCATGTTCCTGTTATAATAGCCACGGTGACTAGTCCAAATGTGGCAAGTGACACTGGAGAAATTCTGCGTATTACTACAAGGCCACCACCTAATGCTAGTTGCGAGTTAGTTGATGTCCCATGCGACCTGTTCAAATGTGAGCAGGTTGTGACATGATGAGAACTTGATGAGATTTGACTTTTATTTACACCAAATCACGTCAGAATTATGGCTTAGAAGAAGCCTACTGAAGAAACTACTCCTTGTCAGAAAGACAATGAATGTAGCTGAACTATCTAAGGATCTATTTTGTCAAGAGAGGGGGTCAAATATTCAAAAGAAAATGGCCAAAGGTTGGACGTGCATTTCTGACCCAGCAGGTTTTGTCATATTTCTAGAACACCTATAATAAATTTAAATCAAAACCAAAATGTGTAAGTGTTTTTTGTGACAAAGACATGCTGTATGCGTACTAATGATTTCATCACAGAAAAATAAGAGTTGAAATTATTGGAGACTTTTGAATTGAGACTTTTGACCCTATAAGTACTTAGTTCATAGTAATCCAATGGCTTTTATAAGCACACAATATGACAATAGAACCTTTGCAAGAGGCACTCACATTCACAGGGTGGTCACAGCCAGTGTTACCGTCAAGGTCTCAATCACATCAGATTGTAATGATTTACAGAAGTTTAAAGTAACTAAAACATGTCATTCTGGTTTTGTTTTAAATGGTTTGTAAAAAACAACAACATATTATTCACATCATTTACACATACTATGCTAATATTTAGAATTCAGTATTGGTGTAGACAGTGTTTTAAAATGTTTTATTTTGAAGTAGCGATGAAGAAATCCACCCACTGGTTTGTCCCTAGCTTCAGCAATGATATGAATATGGGATGTCAGGTGCTTAAGTCTATTTTGCTTTCTGCAGCATTAATGTCATAGTCTGTAGTTAGATTCTGCCAGAGCATAATCGATAACAATGAGGTGGAGCTGAAGAACACCATTTTTATCATTATTTAGTATCTTTGGTTTCTCAGAGTTTCACCATTTATGTAGCACAAAGCATCTGCATTGTTGTTGTGGTTATTTGCGTTCTAAAAAGGGGCGGAGCTTCCATGAGCTATGATTGTATGTTTTAACGATTTTAAAAAGGACAAGAATTTTCTGACCCAGTTCCTCCAGGGAGATCATAGATGTTTCATGTCAGGGTGCGCCCTCTCACCTCTTGAGCCAGTGGTCCTAGGGCATAGTCCAGTCTCTGACAGAGCTCCCCCAGGTTGGACAGACTGCTGGCCCGCACACTTTGGTCTGGATCCCTGGTTCCTTGCAGGAAGACGCCCACAAGAGGACGGCCAAGATGAGGTGCCAGTTCACCTACAGGGGAAGAGAGGGGAGGAGGACCATGCTGACAGATTAGGCCCCATATTGTACATCTAAGATGCCTTCACAATAATAAAATACAAAGATGAGAAGTTCTTTAAAACATAATAATGATGATAAATTGCAACAACTGTGCCTTTTATCAGCAATGGTTGATGCTGAGAAACTTGTACACAGCAAAATAAGAAAATAGAGGCGAGCAGGGTCTCTGGGTCTGTAGTGATGACTGAGAGGGATCCAGCAACATCTTTTTACTCAGTTTCAGAACGGTTCTCACCTCAGAGCCATCATCTCTTAACCACAAGGGTTGCACTGAGCGACAGCAAGAAATGACTGCTTACTACTACACAAATACCTTCAATACCTTTGTAACTGTATTAATAGATACTACACAAAATTTGTTGGACTACAATGCTTCATCTATTTTATATTAATATTTTAATAGAAAAATCTTGATTTTTTTTTCAATAGCTTCCATGTCATTAACCCAAAAGTGCCAAAAGTACCATGCATTATTACTACACTGGACAAACAGGACAAACCTTCACATTTAATGTGAATTTAGTTTTTTTCAAAATTCTGCGTCTTTTTTTGTTAAAACAATTCATAGTGACATGTGACCTTCAGGTTCACTATTTAATAGTAGAAATCTTATTATTCTTGCCCTCACTTGTAGCATCAGACTCTGTGCCCTTAAATCCCAATGGACACTTCTGTCAAATAGTTGTTTTTCTCACATTAGTGGACGGCACAAGGTTTACTCACAAACTGTGTACGTGGCACATGCACATGCCACGCACGTTCTCCAGCCTTTGTTAAAAAAAAATCCAGGGAAAACCCTGATGTTAGCATGCTGACATTAGCATTTAGAACAATGTCGTGGTTAAATGCAAATTCTTTATCGTCTTCACCGTGTTCACCACCTGCATCACTGACTGGGCCATTCGTCTCTGCAAGCCTTTTATATTTGTGCTGTCATTGCAATAATATCTTCTCCTGAGCAAATGTACAATATCATCGATCAAACATGCCACATGTGCTGACTCAATCAAATCTTAATACATGCAGATGTGTGATCCATTTAATGACGGGATAATGGCATGAACAGCTCACTCATTAAATATGTAACTTGCGGTTTCAGTATTATTTAAGAAAATGATTATAATTTCCTCTGACGTTAGCATCTTTATTTCAAGCCAGGTGCCCAACCTTGGAACCTCAGGGAGCTCCCCATTGACACCAGGTCAGCAGAACATCCTCCGGCATCTTGGTACACGAGGAAGGGAAACTTTCCCCTTCTCTTAGCAGGATTTTGGTATTCTAACTTAACATATGTTCATGTACTTCCACAATTCTTGCAATGTTTGGGTGGTATCCAGATGGTTGAATTTACTTATTGTAATTTGCTTTGAATAAGCTAAATAAATCTAAAGTAATGTAATGTATTTAACTTGTTCCTGATATCTCTTTTAGAGGGCCAAGCACTTCCTCAGAATCACAAGATTCAAACCCACAACACACACGGAGCCAGACACAAGCACCAACACAGCTATTCTCCCTTCATGTCCATGTCTCAATAGACTGCTCTAAGACCTAATGAAGGAGAATCGCTGTGTTTAAGTGAGTGTGAGTCAGTGGGAATATCAGCCTGTGTCACAACTTTACTTCACACACACATTAACATACACACAAAAACACAGCTGGGAAAACTGATGCAGTCCACAGATGCTTCCAAACTGGCTGAACTGTGCATGTCTATATAAATCACCCTGCATATGTAAATGAATTGCATGTCTTGGGAGGATCACTTGGTGCAGAGCTTCTAGTACTTTTAGATCATAGTATATTTTCTGCCAGACACTGTACATTATAGAAGCTCACAGGACTCTGCAAGTGCAATAAGCCAGCAACTGGGAGCAAACCAGAGCAGAGCCAAACATTCATTTATTCAACATTTACTCAACCAGGCCAGTCAATTAAGAGAACCTTCTTATTTACAAATGACAGCCTGGCAAAAGGCAAATCTTGGCCACTCGGGGGGTTCAAGACAAACACAGAGGCTCTCTGCATGTCTGTGCAGCAAACTGAAGGTCTATCCAATCTTTCAGCAAGGATATAAACCCCTCGATTGTCCCGGGGAAGTGGTACGATGGCAATCTGGCAGATAAAACCAGAGCATGGAAAAAAAACAAAACAAAACAGGGTTTTCTATCAGGGAAAGGTTCTGATACACAGGCTCTCTTCTGAACACAGATCTGCATGGAAAACAAGCCTGCACTGTGGCTTTTATGCTGTGGTAGTAAATATACATGTCGACACATATTATGTGTATAATGTTGATCAATGCAGCAAACTGTACAGAATTGCAAAGTGGCGATTGTTATTTCGGCCATCAGATTATTGGTTGGAGTTGGGTAGCATTCATCCGTTCACCCAACACTTCTATAGTGCAGGCTGCCATTCAGATACAATGACATGCTTTTTGGCTGCAGCAGCCTTTTATTGCTTCCAACTTTCTCTGTCATGACCCTTGTTAAATGTCAATACTGCTGGTCTCATAGCACAGCTGCTGTCATTGACCTATCCTTTGTTTTTGTTTTTATGTCTGATGATGTTATGATGGTAAAATAATGATTTCATCTGCAGCTCAGCAGCCCAGTAATGACTGCTTGAACCAACAAAGTATATATGAGCCGCAATCAAATTTCCTACTCGTTCTGTTGTTTGACAAAAGAAACAGGAAAACATATAAACAAAAGTAACCATTTGTGAATATTGCCTTCATTAAAACACAGTATAGGAGATGACAGAGAGAAGGAGACCTGGTGAACACACAGTTTGAATGGCAGCATATTAGTCTCTCCGGCAGCCAAAACATAACTCAGACACATTTGAGTACACTGGCCTTTACATTTCTGATTTAACAAACAATTTACAGCATAGAAATTAGCCAGCTTTAGAGGTGCTGCTGGCTGGTTTTTTCATTTTTGACAGAGCCAGGGCAGCTGTTTCCCCCTGCTGCTCCAGTCTCTATACCACTGTAAGCAATGCTAACCACTGCTATTGAGAAGAAAACAAATAAGGGTATTTCCTGAACTGAACCATCCCTTCAAGTGATAACATGGGGTAAAATGTTTGCTTAAGTGTGAATTTGGTCTCTAAAGCTACTAATTCATCCCATGAATTGAAGCTCTCTCAGGGGTCAGGAAATAAGTATCAAGTCAAGCAATTGTCCTCACAAGTCATACGACCATGAAGTGAACAATGTGCAGATGAAGCTCACCCATAGCTCTGGTTGCCCTCATCAGGACTTCTCCCATTTTCAAGCGGGTTTCCAGGGAGTGCTCCTTGTTGGATGCAGGGAGGGAGGGGCCATGTTGGAAGTCTTTTAGGAGCCTTTCCAGAATCTTCTCAGGGTAGGAATCAGCCAATACAGCCAGACCTAAAGACAGTTTATACTCAATCAGCGTCAGCATGGCAGTTAATATTATCAGTGGATTAAACCGACGATAAAATCAATGATAAGGTCACATTCGGCCGAGCTGTGCCATTATATTACCTTGAATGGCTGATAGGTAGATGAATGAGTCTTCATGCTCCAGGTTTTCTAAGAAGAGCTGGAGAAGACATATCATCAGCATGATTGATCACCACATAGACTGGTGCAGTTATACAAGCCCCTTCCTACTTAGAATATTCTGCCATTTCTGTATAAAAAAAACATCACAAACATTACCCACATGAATCTGCTGGTAGAACCAAAAAGAATCAATACTGGCACAGCAATGAATGCATTGAAAACAGCCAACTATCAAAGGGAATAATCCAAACATGACCCCTAGATACTATAAGAGGCCCTTGAAGATACAGGTTTGATGGGGTGAGGGGGAAATGGGGGAGGCTTTTGTAGACAAGCTGGACAGAATAGGCCATCTCGGGTAAAGTAAGGAGGGAGACGGGAGGATAGAAAATATGACTGGTGGGGGGGTGGGATCAATAAAGGGGGTTTCTGCTTTAACAGTAGGGTGCAGAAGTATATCTAAGGTGCACACAGTGGGGGGCTTCTGATTACACAGAATAATAAATGAGTTGTTATCCTTTCTTGCCCGATGCCACCTTAACAAGTCCCTTGAGTGCACCATTGTCCCCTCTGACTCCCCTGGGGATGAGGTTCAACCGCCTCATTTATTATAAATGTTTGCTCAGAATTTCCCAGGAGAAACCAATAACACTACTACCTACACATTCCTGATGCTCACATATAGTGCAGGCAACAATGGCACAATGTCTTAAAGGTGGTTCGGCCAAAACAGGCTTCAAACTCAGCAACATAAAATATGAAGTTAATACGCAAAGTTAGCAAACACTCAGAGAGCAAGAACATCCCTGATTACCTTCATTTGAAGGTAAGTGTTGAACAAAGGTTAAAGAAAGAAAGGGAATTTACCTTAATGTCTATATAGTGTTCTGCAATTACAATGAACAACTATTAAATACGTTCATGTAAAATGAGCATTCCAATCAATGTTCACATACTCAGTAAGCAAAAACTTTGTTTTGTGAATATATTTGCATACCATGGATGCATCATCCATTCATCAACAAAAGACCAACTAGTGACGGCTGAAAATAATTCTCTCCAATTCATTAGAGATTGTCAGATTTTTGAGACACTATTCTACATCTTGACTTGTTTACAACTCATCGTATCTTGTACTAGCACAATCCTGAGATTACCCATAATTCTGAGACTGAAACAAAGACACACACACACACTTGACTCAGAGCTCTACTGGCACAGTCCTTCAGGGTGCTGATGCACAGAAGAGATAAGAGGATGTCAATAGAAGGAGGCCAGGGCCCAAGAGGCTGGAGATACCCACCAAAAATAAATAATATATCATACTGATAATGAGGAGGTACAAAATGCAATCAAACCTTGCATCACAGAGGATGTACACAACACTGATATAGCTTTAAGTAGAGGTGTCAAGATTTTTAAAGTCAATGATTCAAATTGACTTTTGATTTTAAGGTCACAGTTGCATTTCTGATTTAAACCTATTTTTCAGCACTGACGGCTATGTCATTGTTAGACAGGAAGATTAACAGAATACTGGTTTTCTGCCATGACAACTGGCATTTACATTTTCAAATTCCTATTCTGACAAATAATGAAAATAGAAAGAAAATAGCTCACTGGATGGACACTGGACAAGTGTAAGTAGGCAGGGGTGGAGAGAAAAAAGAATATTGGGAAATCTCACCGATCTAGGTTTTGATTTTAATTGCTGTAAGTTAATTTCAAATGATTTTCAATTTAGAATCAAAATCAAGACACCCCTAGTTTTAATTGTTTAACTTATGTTTCTTAAAATGTATGACTTGCCATGAGCTCAAGTGGGAAGGAAGAAACTAGATATCATCTGAATGCTCTAAAACCCATAAAACCCATTTCAACATTTTTAAAAAGTCACAAGTTCTCAGAAGAAATCATGATAAAAAATTGCTTATCAATATTTTCAGAGCATTTTAACTGTCCAAATACTATAA
This sequence comes from Centropyge bicolor, assembly GCA_037975185.1. NCBI lineage: Eukaryota > Metazoa > Chordata > Actinopteri > Pomacanthidae > Centropyge > Centropyge bicolor. The sequence goes on from JBBMOC010000376.1 coordinate 8,589, forward strand.
GAAGAATAAAAGAGCTGAAGTACATAACCAAGAAACCCACCATGAGAACTTTCTCCTGAGCCTGGACAGCATCTGGATTTCTATTTTGTACCATCTGGGTCAGGGCCCTCAGGGCGACCGCTCTGGTTGGCACGTCTGGGTCACACGCCTCTAATAGACAATCAGAAAAGGGCTTGGGAGGTGGGCGAGTGTCACTGGTGCCACAGGTCCGAGCACCACCGTTTGGATTCCTTCCTGCTGCAGAGCCTTTAGAGGATGCTGGGTGCCTGATTTTGGTGTTGCTGGGTGAATTACTGTCTGGAGGAGATGAATGAGATCCAGATTCTGAGTGGTTTGTTTCAGCTTGCAGCTTTTCCCCCCCACTAAAAGCAGCAGTAAGGTTTTCAGGTTGGTAGGCCCCGTGAGTAGCAATGACAGCTCTGAGGTTGGACGCCAGCTCCTGGATGAACACCTCAGAGTGCATGTGGGACAGCTTTTCCAGTGGTGGGAGCAGCCTTGACATAGAAGAGTAATCCTCAGCACTAAGCTGTAATGTTGAAAAGGGGAGAAGATGATTGGGAGATGATCAGGTTGTGCATAGAGAAAGAAGCCCATCCATCCATCCATCATTCATTCATCCATCCATCCATCTAATAAATTTCCTGGGTGATACAATGAAGAACATATGTTTGAAAGTTAAGATGTTTTCAGACAGTCGACACTGAATCCTACAAACAACCAGTACCATATTCTTTAGGTTACTGCTATGTACCTGCTGTTATCTTATCATGTAGCACATGTCTGGATGTTTTGCGTGTTCAAAATAGGGAAAGCACACAACATATGAGAAATGCAGTAGTTGACTCCTCCAATACTTAAAAGACAGCTCTGCAATTGTGGAAGGAAATTCATTTAACACATATACACAATGTGTTTTTGGGAGTAGCACTGAACGTAAGTTTTACTTTGTTTTCTCCATGGCATACCTTTAAGATATAGCATTAGCATTTATAGCATTTATAGCATTAGGTAGATGTAGTTAAATGAGCAACATGTTGATGTGTTTAGTTTACAAGCTGTGAGTACCTGGGGTCCAGACAGCAGAGTGGCCACTAGACCCATCCCCATGCTCAGTGTTTGGCTCTCTACTGGGTTCCCAAGACTTGGACCAGTGGCCTGATCCAGACCCACACAGGCCCTCTGCAGCAGGGACACCATGAAGTCTACCACCTGGAGAAAGGACAGAGTCATGGACATGAAAAATGAACAGGAACAGACTCAGGGGCTCAATTACATTAAATATAAATGTTGAACTATAAGGTGGAGGTTGTAGAAGAACTCAGATTAGAAGAATGAACTATACTACTATATTAGTACTACGAACAAGACCTACATGTAATAGAAAATAAGAAGCAAGACATTTTTCAAAGCTTTTCAGGAAATTGTCTGAAAACACCTCCTTTTAAAGACATACAAAGGTAAGACATCTAAAAATAACACATTATCCAGTGAAGCCAGGTCAGTTTATCAGAGGCATTTCTTCATCAGTGAGGAATTTGTTGGCTCCACATTAGCAGCCAGCCGACTCTCCCTGTCCCACCGCCCTGAACCCTCCCAGAAATGAAGCAAATGTGCTATTTTTGTGTGGCAGCATGACTCCACATGGCCTGCTTCCATTACAAGAGCTCCCACAGGAACACAGGCTGATTTTAAAATTTGCTGGAGAAGGACAGATGCAATCCCCTGACACCTGAGAGAGGGTGGAATGTGACTTAAGTAACTTCAACATAACTCAAGGGAAATCACACTGAGAGCAGTTTCAACATAAACCTGCAACAATATGCAGTTTACCCAGCACATGTGCCTCATTAAATGTGATACTTAAAAAAAAACAACAACCACAAAACATGAATTTAGGACACAGAGGCTGTCACAGCCAGGTCAGGTGTACTGTACATCATGCAGTTGTACACAAAAAAGCAAAGTCTTCTATTGTGTATTTTAGGGTTTTTGCCACCTATGTGGACTTGTCTACTGCCAGGTTAACAATGGTTTTCTTATAGTCAGAATTGTGATCATTGTTGTGGTCATTTTGTGAAAAACATTCAGACTTAAAGCAATTTACAGGTAGATCTGCTAGATCTATAAATTTTGTTGTTTTGTTGTGAGTTTGATTTCCATAGCCGGCTATGCATTCAGTAAAAAGTCGCCCTGAGTCAGACATTCACCAAACATGCATGCTCTGTACATGTACATGTCATTTTTTAATTACTGAGTGTAAGTTACAGTATTAGGAGAATCATCAGAAATCATCAGAAATCCTCCTTTAGCATCTACACCTCTGAGTGAATGTGTTCAGGGGCTCAAACAAACTTACACAGCTAACTGTAGCTTAGTGTTTGTGTGTAACTGTACCAGTGTTTTGTTAGCAGCGGTGTTGAAGAATAAGAACCACAACATTTAGTATTCACACTGACGAGTGCTGACATTTGCAGGTGGGTTTGAAAGCTATTCAGTGTGCTATGCCCGACTACTGGACAGAACAAGGATAAATACCGATTCATGAACACATCTTAAATTATTGGTTTGGCTATATGCAAAAAGCACATGCTGGGCAAGAGTAATACAGTTTCAATTAGTGCCGATACAAGTATACACATTTTAGAAAATTCTACAAGGTTCCAACAAACAATTAAGAATCCTCAGCTGCTCTGATTATATTGTATAATAAAAAACTGCCTGTAGTTTCTGACAGGAGTTCAAGCTAATGATGGTCATGATCATTTTTGTTAACGAGCACTTTTGAGTCTCTACTGTGTCACTTAATTAAAGTGATCCAGTATAGGATACTTGAATACACTTTTTCTAACCATATATATGCCCCACAGCATTTCATGATGAACTGGCACAGAGGGCATGCCTGCCGGTGGCGGTGGAAGTGTCAAGTGCGGTTTGAAAAAAGCCCCTTGGGATAAATCAGGCCTCATGTGGCACAAATCTAGGTTCTGTGTTTATTCATTGCTTTTCAGCTGTGGCTGTCAGAAGGTGGGTATTAAAACAATGAATGTAAATATATTTGTAGTTCTAGCCCCCTATCCCTGTTGGGCTCATCTGCATTGTGTCAAAACTCAATGATTTTGTGATTCTAATCCACCAAGCAAGATCCTTCTGAACTGTGAGCTGCTCAAAGACTCACTGCTGGTTAGAGATGTGAAAAACAGCCAAAGACAAAACAAAGAGACAACTAGGGAACATGTCTCCTTTGCTTCTTAAGTAGCAACAGAGGCTGGTTTTTGCAGCTGAGCATGTCTGCATATCTCTCCACTCACCTGTGTGCTTTTTCTCAGCAGCACAGCATGATGCACAGATTCAACCATCACAGCCAACACATGGAGTAAAGCAAGTCTCTGGCCCTGTCTCGCAGCTCGACCCAGCAGCTGCTGCTCCACCTCCAGGAGTGTCATGGCTGACACGTTCAACTCCTGTTCATCTTTCTTCTCTTCATCTTCTGCCCACCTGGTCAGATCCTGCAGAAGAGGTGAGGAAGTGATGGACCATCAACTGAGGTTAACTTCTCCACCAAGTGTAAAGAGCAACAACAGAAACACTGTATGATGGAATACAGTCTCCTCAAACTACAACCTCAAAACTAAAGCTCAAAACCTGCAGAGCTGAGCAAACTCCTCTGTCAGTCTCAGCAAACTCTACTCAATGGGAGTATTTATTGCACTGGATGAAAGCATGTTTTACAGGTGTGAGTATGGATGTACCCTTTACCTGCAGCAGGTCCAGGAAGAAGTCTCCAGGTAGGTCACAGTCTTTGAGTTCAGCCAGCAGCTGCATCAGACACTCCAGCCTCCATTGCTCCCCTGACAGCTTCTCATACAGAGCATCATCCTCTTCACTGGGACACAAGAACAGAGAGGGCACTGAGCAATAAACAGAGGGAACTTAAACTAACAGTCACCATCTCCAAAAAAGGAACAAAAGTGAATAATATACAGTATATATAACATATATAATATTATACATATAATGATAAATAATGGATGGCTCTTTTCCCAAGGTGTCTCAGAAGACCTTCTGCATTATGCATCATGTTTTTGCCATGTGCATCGTGTCTTAAACAACACAAGAAAGATCACATGTAAGACCATGTCAGTCACCTGCAGCTCTCTCTCGAGCAGAGTCTGGCTCCTCCATCGCTGCCTGGGGTGAAGTGGAGGTCGGCTGCCATGTTGTTCTTCTGTCCCTGCAGGCCTGAAAGCTGCCTAAGTGCTAACAGGGCTGCGACCGTCTCTGTGTGGGTCAGGTACCACAGCAAAATCTCCTGACAGGGGGCGCTGTGTAGCACAAAGCATACAACATACAGCTGTCTTACTCTAGATCTGATTAACTGTGATACATGCATACTTTACAGGAAGGGAAGAAGAAAAGGAAAAATAATAACAGTTTCTGCTCAAATCATCTCTGGAACTGACAATTCTGTCCTCCCTTCCGTACAAGTTTAATTCTGCCTTTACAAATCCATGCCTGTGCATTCTAGTAATTGGTTTGTCCTCTCTCAAACCTTTTGTCATCAATATACTGCCACACAGGATGAGATGTGTGTACACTGTATTGAAATGAATGAAAGTATGAATGACTGTCTGAAAGTTGAAAACTTGGAAAATCTAGAAAAGTTTTACCGTAGATGGGAGACATTCTGCTTGGTAAAACAGTAGAGTGTGAAAATAACAGGAAGAACTTGTTCCAGAGCTTCGAGGAGAGAAGTCGACGGACTGTTTCCAACCACCCAGATCTCACAGCGCCAAGAGACACAAGAGTAAAAACACCAAAAATGCCAGGTGAGATGTATGATAAGGATTAGAGACAGTAAGAAAAAGACAGTATTAGCAGTGTATCTGTTTATATATCCGACCAAAACCTAATAAGCACTAACATCTGAATCTATATAACCGTTATTATTCAGATGAGTTTTGATTTAGTTTGTTGATGCAAAACAACTGTCTTGTTTACAATAACCCTCCTAACATAATTAATGTCATTTACTCTCCATTAAAAGAATCATATCATCAAGGAATTATGATTAACTTACTTCATTTTTACAGAATTTAGTTCATTCAGATCAATTCAGATTTAAAGTTTTATTATTTGTCATATTACCATGTAGTGCAATGAGCATATATCAGATTCTTTAGCAAAAATCCCTAAATACCAATATATAATTTTCAAATATTTTTTCAGATTCTCGTCATGAATATTGTACTCCAACCATACATAAGGTAGTGTCAAGGAAACTGAGATATTGTGGGTACAATCTCTTCAGGTATGCTCTCTGTCACTGCAAAAAGTACTACGTAGTCCGTCTTGAGGGTATGGGCTATGATCATCACTATGAATGTGCAGTGCATCAAAATAGTGTTGACTAGATGCCTTTATCTGTCCTTACCTTGTACACATCCTCTATACAACGCGCCAGCTCCCATTCCTCCACAACAACTTGGACATTACCCTCACCTGGAACGTATGCACATAGCATGTGAGCTGAATAGCTTTTCAATGGAAATATGTGATATCTTTTTTGCAGAGTGACTCCATCCTCCTTAACGAGTCACAGCTTGTAAGAATGAAAAACTATAATCTTCCCAAAGATGAAAGATATTGTTACTTCATATGTGCAACTGTACCAAAAAGAACGTGTTTTTGTCTTTATTAATATTAAATCTACTTTGAATTTAACATTTAACAAATATGGATAGGATGAACACGTTACTGACTGGAAGCAGCGGTGCAGCGGTGGAGAGGTGCTAGCAGAGGAGTGAGCAAGTACTGCTGGGCAAAGCTGGGCTTCTGCTGGACCATAGAGAGCGCTGCCCTGGTGGCCACACACTGAAACTGCTGGGCTGTCAGCTTGTCTTTGAAGTGCAGGAGCTCGAGTATCTAGACAACAAGAAAACAGCACATACTCTTCACATTCTTATGCACACAATCAAAGGTCTCGATCAAGGTCATCGATGTCCTGTTGGTGGACAGTTCCAGTTTTTGGCCATCATTAACTTACTTACTTACTCACCAATTAATAGCTGAGATTTTTGAACATGGCATCCTGAGTAGGCAGCTGATCATACAGATTGTAAACCAACAGTTTGTCCTAATTATCTCAACAAATCAGGTCAAACTTAAAAGTGAGAAATGTATTCCTCATTGTACATAACTGTGTGCATACAACTACTTAAGTGCAATAAGTCAAAGATGAACTGGAAAATAGTTCTGTAAACTGTGATGTCTAAACTGTACAGTTTCAAATAATACACCTGGGTTTTGGTGTCTGTCCTATCACCTGACCACTCTTTTGTACTTTTGTAACCATGGTCTCTACAGGTATAAACAACAAATAAACATTTTTAGGACATTTAAAATAGAATTTTAGGCCAAACTTGGATAGTTGATCATTAACTTTTAAAATCAACAAATCTGGGGATACATCATTTTCACTGCTGTAAGACAGATGTCATGGAATAAAAAGCAGAATATTTGCATCTGAAATATAATTGAGTAGAAGTATAAAGCAGCAGAAAATCTAACTGCTCAAGATAAAAACAGTACGTCAAATGTGAGGTACATTCTTGAGGAAATGTACTTAGTTACATTCATCGCCAAAGGCAAATCAGCAAAGTTTGCCAATATGATACACTGAATGTAGACTGACTGTTGTCTGGTTCACAGTCTCATCAAGCATGATTAAAAGTGCACTGCTTGTGAGGTTTTACCTATTAATATAGAAATTGAAATGCATATCTTGTCTTGTCTGTTCCACATGTAAATGTCTGCACAAGCCCTGAGTCTGGAAACGTGGCTTTGAACATGTCCTCAGTCCCATTATTGACCTGTAAGTGGCTCTGCATACACTGTGCTTCCTGCTCTGCATGTGCAATTCCACCACTTTGATCCGCACCGTCCCAAGCTCCAAACACCTTCGCCATACAGTGCAGATTGCTTCGTAAGCATTTTCAGGCACCAGCTTTAATCACCACAAGCATTCATTGCTCTCAAGCCATTTTTGTTAAACTTGCATTTTCCCATTTTAATAAACTAACAAGCAAGCTGGTTAGAAAGGTCTTCGTTCAGACTCATTGTGTGATGAGGTCAAAAGTGTTGTTCACAGCATTAAGTTAATGCAGTTCACACAGAACCTTGCCTTCAAGGACAACTGGAGACACCTAAACATCACCAGCATTTTTCAAGTTTTACTGGAGTCCAGTAAGTCAAAGAGTTTATTTCAGACACTGGCCAGATGATTTGTACAACCCAGTATGGAGGCTCACACATCAGCACTGTCTGTGAGAACTGCATTTTCCTCATTCCAGCCAGCTGTCCATTCTCCACTGCCTCTCTCTCTACTGCTCAGCTTTGATGTTGGAAAGGGTCTGGGGTCGGCAAGCTAACCCACTATCACTCTTGACAGGACAGGACAGGACAGAGAGTGTCTCCTCGACTGGTGAGTAACTGTAAGCCATTCATTTTGAAGACTGGCATAAATACGGTATGTGTTTGTGTGCTCAGCATACCTGAGGACAGACTTTTCTAAAGTAGCTGTCTGCTGAGGCAGACTGTTGAGGGCAGGTCACCAGGATCCTGGCCACACCGTCACTTTTCCTCCAGTCTGACTCATCCCCTAGAGGACAGAAGGAGTGTTTTCCATTTACGATTTTTACGATTTATTTACGTTTAAATACATCAAATCAAGATCCACTCTAAAAAAAGATTCAAAAAGTAAAATACAAGACATTGAGCAGATTATATAATAACAGCACACATAGTGTAATAGAGACAAATAAATCAGCCAAACACTGATGTATTTCTTATGTGCTCTTAGTGTTTGGAGAAAAAGAATAAAATACCGTACATTTGAGAGGATATTTGAGTCAGACTGTGCTCCTCACTTCTTTTCCTTTCTCCATTCTTCCAACATTACCTCCCCTCCAACTCACCTGTTCCTCCCCCCAGAATTGCCCTGACTACAGCCTGGACACCATTAGGCTGCATCAGGCGCTCAGACAGCAGTTGACCACACAGGCGCCTCAGCCAGGCCGGAGCTGATCCCACAGCTGCTCTGCTGCAAGAACCAGTGGAGCTTCTCACTGCACCAGACTACAGGCAGAGACATTACATGTAAAAGAAGGATTTACAGTGAGTCTTACACACACCTAAATTATGAAATCTGAATGGAAACCAAACTTTGACAATATTTCCTAATCTTTTTTGCTCACGTAAATTTGGAAAGTTTTTAATATTATGTGATACACAAAAGCTTACCAGGTTCACACCTGAAAAACTGTCAGTCCCAGAGCAGCTAAAAAACGTGACCTTATAGAGCTTATGATAATATATTAGCTGCTCACTCACTTCCCAAAGTTACATTCACTGTCACTTCCACTGAATAAGACAATAACCTCAGTGGGAACTAAATGTGAGCAACTGGTAATGGGAAATTAGGGGAATATCAAATAGTAGTAGTAGTCATGTGGGTTGTTAGGGTTAGGGCTAGAGTTTGTGGCTCTTGTGTCGTGTTGGTTAGCAGCTGTCTGGCTGCCTACCTATGCTAGAACATTGCCATTACTGCTTTGATGATTGCAAAAACCAGGGTGCACCACCATTGCACCAAACAATGCAATTTATTCTCAGTTGGATTTTAATGGATCTGTTTGTATTATATGAGGGTCACACGCAGTGACTAACCAACAGAGAATTGTCATTCGAGGCCATAGCACAGCTTAAAGTATGGTGAATAGAAGACCAAACTAAAGGAACTAAATTAATGCTAATATTGCTCAGTGTCTGCTGAATGCATAAACATCAACATGCTAATATGTCCACCATATCAACTCCATAAGGTAACAACATGTCAGTGTTTAGGGGAGTTCAGTTTAAACTGCAATGGTCACAGTTGTTTCCAGAAATGATCACTTCATTCTTTAAGGGGTTTGTATTTGGGATAGTGCTAACATTTAACCAAGGAGAAGCAACAACACAATGTAATAATATCAAATATTTCTCAAAAAAAGCACACCAGTATCACTCCTTATTTCAGCCGTCCCTACTATACTTCCCCATCAAACGTGCACATGCATACCTGTTTGGGTCCACCTTGGAGAACCAGCAGCTCCTTGATAATAATGGGCTGGTAGACTTTTCCAAGAAGACTTCTGAGGGCCTCCTTGCAAGTTTGACGTTCCACAGCAGTGAACTCCCACATCTAAAAAGTTTGGAAGAAGAAAAAGGAAAACAGATGCCTTTATTTATCTTGACAACATGTATCAAAAACAATTTTGACAAACAAAATACCATGACTTAACTGCAAAAATTTTATTAAGTATTTCTGTCTTGTTTCATCTAGTTTCATTTCCAAAGTAAAGTGGAGGATTGGTATGAGAATATTTGAAATGTGATCAATCACCATAGAATGACTGATCTTCCACCGATTTTACACATCAAACTCTGTTTACAGGTGTTGGGGAGCACTACTGCATATGTGAAAAAAAGTTATATACAGCCTTTTGACTCCAGAGGGAGCTGCACAAAATCAGTCTACTAAAGTGAAGTGTTGGTCGGGTCAATGCTAAATTGATTGATCACTCTTTCAAAGTTTTCTTTCCGACGGAAAAGAACAAGTCTGTGATGTATTACCTTCTCCTCTGTGCTGTTTCTATCGCCGCGGTGTGGCTGATAGCCAAGCTGGCACAATGCTGCCATCACATCACCGAGATGCCGCGTGAACACCAATGTGGCAAGAGATGACAGTTCTGTCAATTGCAACAGGACTTTCGTAGTGGTAAAAAGGCGCCGTCCCACTGCTGGCACCGCCCCAGCACAGACAAGGTTTTCCACCATGGCTCCAAATGCTGACCTGCGAGCAAGTGGCACACCCACTCCAGGGGTCAAGTAGGGGCAGAGGCCCAGAGAAACCACAAACTGAAGAGCAGCTCCAAGCATCTTCTGCTGGGTGACACTGAGGACATCAGGAGGTAAAGGTGGAGCCATCTCAGGGGTGTGTTGTTGAGCTGCAGAGAGAGCAGGGGTCTGCTCGAAAAGTTCCAGTTCAACAGAAAGATGTCGTGCTAAGGTGAGGAGCAGTAGGAGACACTCCTGGACAAAGTCCCATGTGGCATCTTCCGCATCACCAGAGAACCAGTCTGCTGCCGCCATCACTTCTTCCCTGAGCCTCCTCACCTCGTCAAAGCTGGTCTCACTCTGGAGCCGCTCCAGGAGAGAGGCTCTGTTGGCTCGTAGGGCTGCCAAGAGAGCCTCTTGGTGTGAGGACTGAGCATCATGGACAGATGACTCTACAGACAATAACACACAGAACATTGCGTTGTGGGTTATGCATGACTACTTCTGTAGAGGATTGTTTTTTTTTTCACCTCACAACTCATCAAGCACCATGGATACAGACACATGGATAGAATTACCATAGCAAGACAAAGTGATAAAGAACATAAATGTGTTTTCTGCAGCAGCTCAGCTCAGCTCATAGATTCGAGTAATGGACAAACTATAACACAAATGCTAAAATACATGTGTGCTCCTGATTTATCAGCTGGCCAAGGTTACTGCGAAGCACTTGCATTAAATACATTTTTATTCACGTTTGTCATCCGTTTAACTCAAATCAATAATGAGAGCAAATCGTGTTTAGCAAGCTGGTGCACAGTTCTTCATAATAAGGGTTTATAGCAGGCGAAAAGAAATGCTAAAGACAGCCGTCGATAGTGTGCTATGCTTACTCATTATTTATAACAGTAAAATGGGTAACTTTACTGTTACATATCCACTTACCGCCGAGAGGTTTCGTGAGAACATTTATCGCGGAGAGGATAGCTGAAGTCATCTCGCCATCATATAGACAACTAACTCTACAGACATGCACAAGTTTAGATACGCTTTCACTTCACAGCCCTTGTTGTTAATATGAGCATCATATCCTAGCCATGCTATGGACAGCTAAAAACATCTCAAAATGGCGCTGAAAAAAAACGTCATCACGCATCGCCACGGGATCATGGGATTGGCTGACGCTACTGCCTTTGGGAACGACGCAGTTCTCACCAAAATAATTAAGGTTTTATGGGATAACACAATATTGACTAACATAGCGCTATGTCCGCCAATTTAAAAAAAAACAAACAAATGAAAAGTGACAAAAAATAGACATAATCATTTTACGTTTAAATTATTAGACCTGCCTAGTTAAATTTTGACCTAATATCCCACAATTTTTGACATCGTAACTTATTATTTGAGAGGGACCTGGATGCGATGACAGCGTAAAAGCATGTGCAACAGGCATCTCCACAGCTGACAGGAAACACGTCACCTCAACAGTGGAATTTGGTGCATCTGAACATCTGCACCGGCATGTGTGTAGATCACTTGAAAACAAAATGGAAAAGATGAGAAGGAAGGACCTCGATGATTACAACAGTACAACATTATAATTTCATTGAATGATTTTTCTTAAAACTGTGTAATATTGTATGAAGAAAACATTGTCTGCCTCTGGAGCACCACTCCTGGTTGTGGTGGAGCGCCCTCTGCTGGACATTATGCCTCAGCTGCCTGTACCTGTCCAGCAGAGAACGTTTGACACATGAATGGACTGGACACCTTGCTAAATGTGAAGAGTAACTGGCATCATTCAGACAATAGACTGAGCTGTTTGTGTTTTATTAATCCATTAATAATGATTAACCATTAACCACATACAAACAATTTTCATTATTGTTTCTCAATCACTTGTACATTATATGGAGAGAAACTGAGCTTTATGTTCCACATGTACTAAATATTGGATTATAACAAAGGGAGCAGTCTGTAGAAGGAAGGATGTGCAACTATGCTGTGTGTGGTGGTTTGGTCTGCAGAGGACAGAGGAAGAGACACAGCGACGTGTGTTATNTTCCAATCAGCAGACATGAAATCCAAAACACCCTGCAGACACATTTTCTTTTAGATTAAGTTTCTTACCATACCAATTGTAAGCCAAGTCAGTCATGTACTTACATCATTTTTGGTTCAGGAAGTGGATAAATTCAGGATATGTTCACTCTGATTTCTCCCCCAAGAAACTGCAGAGGCAAAGCACAGACAATAATGCCCCCATAAACAATTAAATAAGTGGAAAAAGAAACCCCATCAGACAAAAGCTGTTTCCTACCTCCTACTGGTGCAACATGTGTCTTCCACAAGGACCTCTCAGCAATGTGCATGAGCTTCAACATCTACCTTTAAATGGTTCTAAAGGCAGTGTTAATTAATGGCTGAGTGGGAACAGCTGATGCAGCTGCTGAGCCTGAGGTGTGTTCAATGTGAAGAAAGTTATGCCTCAGTTTTTCTTCAGCAACCAATAAAGTATGTTTGCTCCTGTCTGGTAAAAGTCATGGGGATGGCATTGATGATTCATTTATAGATCATGATAATTCATACTTTCACATTGAACAGACCATGGTTTGTCTTTGAGCGGCCTACATTTGATCAGTTTGAAAAAGTGCAGCTTTAGAAGAAAATTCTCCAGTTGAGTGTCACTAAATCATTGCAAAAAAAAGAAAAAGGATGCTACTATATGATGTAATTAAATGAAATTCAGGAAACACCGGACATGGTGCATGTTTCATGAATTCATTTGGCTTCACACACATTGCATGTTTTGATTAGCTTCCATTCTTTTCTAGCAGGCCTCAGCGGATGTTAAAGACATGATGCTTCGTGCTGCCGTGTCATGATGTATGTGTCAAGTCTGGTTCTGTTGCACTTCATCATAGTTCTCCTTTGATTCACTAAGTCCCCTGTTTATTGTCATTGTTTCCACTCATTTTTTAGACAGGTGGATGGAAACCCACCCACTGCCTCTGCAAGAAATTTTAGTCAGGATTGTCATGTATAACTTGACTTTCCGCCTTGGGATAAATCCTCTGTGTCTTGTGCAGTTAAAACGTGAATGTAAAGTCTGTAAACATGCACCATGTGAAAGCTTGAACGAGCACCTTTTAGCTTGACTATTATATCAGACGTAGCATGACACTGCTCCCAATGGGAAACGTGACTCGGTTCCTCAGCCTGCTGCCGTTTGTCAATTGACCAATCAGCGTTCTTTAGTTTTGTAATTCCTGCTGATGTTTTATCGTCTGTCCAATCAGCGAACAGATACAGGATAATAACGCCTGACCAATCAGAGCGCACCGTCCACGCCCCCTCTGTGTTGGTTTTCCTTTGACAGAAAGTGAAGTTTCCTGGGATTCTCCTGAACTGTGGCTGTTTTAGCCTTTAAATCACTGCGTTTTTGACTTTATTTTCTCGATATCTCTTGATTTTTTTCCTCAAATGATGAAATAAGAAGTGATAATGGTGGTGAATTCGGTGCACTGGTTTCGCAAATGTCTGCGATTGCACGATAATCCGGCGTTGCAGGAGGCCCTGAATGGAGCGGACACAGTGCGCTGTGTTTATATCCTGGACCCGTGGTTTGCTGGCGCCGCTAACGTGGGAATCAACCGATGGAGGTTTGTGGCTTGACTTTATCTGTGGCTGGCTTAAATTCCATGAAACGTTTGACCGGAACACGTTACGTGAACACAATTGAACAGGTCGCCATTTGTATGATTCATAGCCTAATAAATGTTCAGAGCTTGGAGTTAAGGCTTGGGCCTCCACTCCACGTCAGTCAGCTAGCGCTAGCTTAAAATGGACAGAATGCTATGCTAAACACCATAGAAGAAACCAACACATTAATGTAATCCTTGTACATCGGCAAAGTTCCCCAGCTGGAAGAAGTCCACGTCTTTTTAAAGTCAGTATTGTCCACTGGTTCTGTTCGGCCAACACGTAAACACATCAACAACTGTTACATGTTGTTAAACATGTTTAGCTACATGCAGAAATAACAGATCCATAATGTTGACTGTCGCCCAACTTATCCCACTGAAGTTTGGTAGGAGAAGCTGAGAGGTTTAGGATAATAACATGGAAATAACTTCTGAATAACAACATTTGAATTAAAGCAATCCCATGTTTTTGAAGTGATGTGCAAATACGGAATGGCGCAGGAGTGGTAAGATTTCATGAAGTATGTCATGTGTTTTCCTGTATTTACTTTTAAACAAAGATCAGGTTTGGTAAATGAATATTTCTCTAGGTACAAACTGGTGTAATCTGGTATATGAGCTACACTTAATGTGCGTGAATGACAGAATATGGCTTTGATAAACATTGAATTTCACATTACAGTGTAATATTAATAATATTAATTAATAGTAATATTAACTCATCATCAATTATTATTAACATTATCAATAATTAAATAATAATAGTTAAACTGACATTCCACAAGTTTTTTGTTTTACCTTATCATTATGAAGTAGATTTGATTGGACAATGTAATAGCTATAGAATAATGGTGTAGATTGGTTCAGTATAGTGCCATTTTCTCATGGACCACCCAAATCATTAATCAGCCTATATTCTCACCTGTCTCTGGGGGTATGGAGCCATGAAGATGGTTTTATTCGCTTAGGCTGACATATTAATTTGTGACATTTCTGCTGCCTTGCCACACATTTCATTGGAACTGCTTCCATTGAAAAGTGCTGTCAGCTGACTGACTGCAACAAGAAATGCTGCTGTTCACTTTTAAATAAACAAATGTTTTTTTTTACTGCTTTCATAAGCATATTGTAGAAAATCAGCTTTGCATTGGTGATACAACTTTCAGAGATTGACATCTGAGAACATGCAACACCAAATCTGTCAGCATAGCTTGATCATAGTTTATGAGAAAAATGTTTTGTCAAGAATGCGAAGCAATTTATTTGTATTCATTGCTTTGAATTGCCAATGTGTGAACAGTTTGTAACCTAACTTAAAAAAAATAGACATTCTGACTTCTTTGCTTTTTACAGCCTGTGAACTGATTTCTATATAAAGGAATCTCTGCTAAAATCCAAAGGTTTAATGTGACATTTTGCACACTCTCTAGCGCTTGCCTCTTTTCTGCTCACATGCAGTGCCAACAGTGTGCAACACCAGCTAACGTTAGCTTAGAAACGGAGTCAACCAGCACCTACCACATCACAGAATCCAACATATATTATAGGGCAATGGCAAATTCTTGATTGTGCCTTCTCATAGATTTGGCATTAATTGCCAAACATAGATACAAGTTCTTTCTTTCCTTGTGCCAGTTTGTCACCATATGGATGTCCCGGCCTGTCAGCTTTTTGAATACACTGTCTGAAATGATTTCTCCATTTAGACTGAAATTATGAAAGACAACAACCTTTTACAAATACAATAAACAGTAGCCACTACTTCTTTGTCTCCAGCAACTGATGTTCTTGAGCTGTCCACTTATGATTAGATCACCCAGGATGCATGTTAATGCCAGGTATGAACCGGGCTTAGGTCAAGTGTTACCAGCAAAAATATTGATCATTCTTGCAATTATAATCACTGCTGCAGAGGAAGGAATAGGTTGTGTCTGCTTATTTATTTCAGCCATTCAGTTAAATATTTTCTGTGGTGAAATAGTGGCAGGTAAATGCTGATAGTATTTTTTTTCCAATCAAGCAGAATATTAGCCATGTCGTGTATGTGTGGCTCTGACCCCTGCTGTTTGCAAGGAAGTACTGCTGATCTATGTCACCTAGCCTTGACTAGTATCACAATTAATTGTCACATTTACCTTGATTAATGAGTGCGTAAGCTAAGAACAGCAGTGCCTGCAGTTTTTTTTTGATGTCGTTATCTTGAGAAAACGAGCTTGTTATCTCGATAACAAGACTACACACGCACATGTCATCCCGCTAAATATGCTACACTGTAAATTTGTAAAAGGCTGGGGTCAAAGTCAACAGGCGTGCATAGACTATGTGGAGATGCTGTGGTGGTCACTATGTACTTGCTTGCAGCAGAATGGATTGCCTTAATAATGTCCTTACCCCTGCAGTTGTAATAAGTTTTGAACAGCTGATAGCTGAGCTGAGGCAGACACATGGCAGTTGATCAACCCCTCATCTTTGGCTACTATAAATCAAGATTGTCTGCTCTAATGACAGGACTCAAATGGATCACACACTCATTTTCAAGTTTCCTATGATTTTCCCATGATCTCAAAAAATTGGCCTTTCGTTTTTTCCAAGATAATGAGCAAAATTAAACTGTTTTCACGAGAAAACAACCTTTGTTATTTCAAGATAACAATAATTAACTCAGGAGCTTGAGATAGTTGCAGTAACAAACAAACAGCATGTGATTACACACACCTATGAACAGGGTTCTCTGTCAACACAGTGGATCTCATGAATTCTTTATACTGGACAAAAAACATAAAATCATGGATTATGACTGAGTAATGTCTATTTAACATATTCACAAATAATTTTTACTTTAGGAATTAGGCATTTCAGGAATCAGATGGGCTCTGTTTAACATCTCTGCCGACTACAAAAAATAAGTACTAGGATAGAAACACAGTTTCATGGCTGTTATCTTATTATTCCATCAACAGTATGTTTTTGGGAGTGACGTTTTCCATTATTTTAACAAATACTTGTGCAACACACTGCTGCATCTGAAAATGCCTGTTTCATCTTCCAGTCTGTGCTCGTGAAACATGGGAGAGTCTTTCCTCACGTTCCAGCTGAATTCAGAGCTAAACCCCCGGCACTGTATTATTCTACTTGTAAACACATTTTGGAGGAGCTGTAGCATTTATTTGGTGACAAACTGTCACCCATACTAGGACTCAGCAATATCATCTATAATCTGTGTTGTGATTAATTGCCACATTAAACCTTGGTTAAAAAAATAATAAAATAAAATAAACAATATCTAATAAATCAGCACTCCTGACTCCCTGAGCACAGACAGACTGGCTGTGCACACCTTGCTGAATACTCCCAATGAGGCTGCATTACTCTAGCTATTTTTTCAACAGTATTTACATTTGCCTTAGTTTTGTCCTGTATCATGTGGACTGAAACAAATTGGGTCATGATGTCATTTTTCTGTCTTTTCTGTAGCCACTCCCGGCTGCTATCTTCTAAAACATTTGTCTCTCTGAGTTAGACTGGGCACTGAGTTAATTGTGCTGTTTAAAACCACAAGGTGGAGAAATGCTGACTAGACTTACGAAATGAAGCCACATAACAAACGTAGACTGGCTGTATTCAATGCCTTGGGTTAGATTGATTGTTTTACTTTCATGGGAATAGTCTCACCAATGCTTGATGATCAGTGAGCTGATTAGAAGCTGCACACAATTGCGACGGGTTTGTGGAACCATCACACCTCCCACACCTCACCAAGTATGCAAAATGTTTACTGTGCTGGTTGTTGCTGTTTAGAGAAGCATTCACATAGTGACTGCATCATGGCTTCTGATCCAGTATGGTGCCAGCAGTTCCATTCCCTGACTCTGTCACTCAGTTTTGATATATAATCATCTGGTGTGGGGGTTGGTTGGAAAAAAGACTGGATTGAAATTGTGTGTTGTCCTATCACTCTGATTAACACTAGCTTCACACCCTGGTAGCTGGGTAGTACTTCTTACTAATTACTTTCCCTTGTCTGTGTCTGTGTGAAGGTTTCTACTGGAGGCTCTGGAAGACCTGGACAACAGTCTGAAGAGGCTCAACTCAAGATTGTTTGTAATCAGAGGGCAGCCCACTGATGTTTTTCCAAGGCTTTTAAAGGTCTGTATTTCTACCTGCCACTGCTTCTCTCTGTCTGTCAACACCATGCAAACACCAAAGGTTCCTGACCGAAAGAAGCACACAATACAGGCTGAGAACCTTTTCATACAAAGCCTTAAATCTTTCTGTCAAACTGTTTCTGCTGGTGACTGTATTCACTCAGAACAAGCAGCTGTGTGTGAAATAGTTTCTTGTTTGGTGCTAGCATCTATTCTTGAAATTGTTTAAGGAATGTTAGTGCTTTTGTTGTGGATGTGAGTGTTAACCCTATTCAGAGAATAAAAAAAACTACCAGTGTAGGTTTATATTTGTGTGAGTGTGATCCCTGGCGTAGGCGACAGAATCCAAGATTATCAAAGCCCCCCTTTTTGTTTAATTCAATTCTCAGTTCAATTTTATTTCTATAGCCAAATAATAACAGAAGTCATCTCAAGGCCTTTTCCATCCAGAGCAGATCTAGAACATGCTCTTTATAATTTTACTTATAGAGACCCAACAGTTGCCATCATGAGCAAACACTTGGTGAGAGTGGCGAGGAAAAACAAAAAGTGGACCAGTCCCTGGCCCAAGGGCAGCAGGTCATCAGTTATTATGGACCCTGCACAAGTTTATTAAGCTGTTTTAGTTTTGGTTTTTTTGCCAAATGGGGGAATCAGAAACAAGTTGTTGGCACAACATTGCCATATCATCATCTAGCAGCATTTTGTGTTTATGACCACTTGACAAATGTAAGCCTCTTTTTTTTCAGGTCTGTTTTTGGCCTTTACCAACTCCCGAGAATAATATCTGGCTTTTTAGCTACTGAAAGCTAATGTTTTCACCAGCTAGTATCAAATTGTGTCTGTCTGCTCTTTGGTGCTGAGCAGGTAGTATACAGTGGGTTTTAGAGCTTTTGGAGTGGAGAACAGTGAGAAACTACCGAAACAGTTAGGTTGCAGACTGGACCAATAAACAATGAGCTGAATGTCACTCTTAGGCCTTGTTGAGACAAGGGGCTATGTCTCTGTAGGTTCATCACTATGAGCGACATTGACAATGCTATTTGGTTCGTCTTTAGAATAAAAATATTCAGTGGAGCTACACTAAATGATTGGATGAGCTTGGTGCAAACAAGGCCTTACTACTTTTCAATATTTTGAGAGACATATTGTAAGTGATTATATAACACCCAATCTATGTACTGTTTTGTTGTTAATTGTGTTCCACTGTCCGGCTCCAGCTCCGTCGTATCATGCTGAACTGTTGTACCTGTAACCACACCTGCAGTAACAATGATGTCAGGATGTGCAAAACACAACCTTTTGTGTTTTTTATATTAGTACTTTAGAGGTGTGGCAATGACAGCAGCTGCCATGAAACATGGTTCTGTAGTTTCTATGACTCAGTACACAGGTATCTGTCTGGCCTGCATGGATGGTCACACCAAATACATACAGTTTACATGCCCAGACTGATTTTTTTTTTGTTTTTTTTTAAATTTCAATACCATACCAATTGTTCAATACCATAATTGAGCAGCCTTATGTCATGCTAAGTAAATTAAATGATAAGAATAACATAGTAGCTTTCCTCCTCTCCTCCTCTCCTCCCAGCCTTCATTACCAGCCCTTACAAATCCCACAAAAAGAAGAAAGAACTATTTATTCATTGACGTGTGACTGAAATATATTACCCCACCCTTTTTTTTAGATCAAAGGATGTGGTAAAAGGCTAATGTGTAATCTTTGCTTCTCTTGGTTCGTTCATGTCACTTGCTTTGTCCGGACCAACTGAACCATACTACAGGTGAGAAGGCAACCTGTGTCTGTCCCAGTTCTCCACAAATATAGTGCTTACAACTTGAACTGAGCTTGAATAGGCAGATTGTACAGACTGCAATCAGGTTTGGTTGCATCGTACAAAAGTGCATCTTGATGAGCTGGATAAAAGTAGACA
The DNA here is from genome assembly GCA_037975185.1 of Centropyge bicolor. Taxonomy (NCBI): domain Eukaryota; kingdom Metazoa; phylum Chordata; class Actinopteri; family Pomacanthidae; genus Centropyge; species Centropyge bicolor. The sequence goes on from JBBMOC010000376.1 coordinate 28,250, forward strand.
CATTTAGAACCATGTTGAATCCACACTTGAATGGTACTATGATGAATGTTGCTTGACATTTGGTTTTAACAGAGTAGTACAAATCACCCTGGCTGCACAGTCAGCTTTTTTCTTGCTGCCCTGCTATCAAATTGTTTTTTTTTCCTCTCTCTAAGCTGTAAATTTCCCCACTGTGGGACGAATGTAGCTATATCTTATCTTATCTTTCTCTACCTCTTGGTTTCTGTGTTTCTTGCTGTGCCTTGCTGCAGGAGTGGAAAGTGACCAGGCTGACATTTGAATATGACCCAGAACCTTATGGGAAGGAGAGAGATGGGGCCATCATCAAGATGGCCCAAGAGTTTGGAGTGGAGACCATTGTCAGAAACTCGCACACCCTCTACAACCTGGATAGGTTCGTAACACACACACACACACACACACACACACACATTATTCACTTGTCATTTTTCAATGTGGGCTGTTCAACACTGACATCAGTCACACCTGCATATACCTCTAGAGAGATAAATTACTTCATTTGTGAACCCTTGACAACGTCGACTTTTAGCTGCTAAAAATATAGCCCTTGACACAGGAAAAAGGTCACCAGCACTACCTGTTTTAATGATTTTGTAACAAGTAGCAGTCCAAGTGCTTGCTATTTTCCTGACCACGAGATTCACTTTTCCCATCTGTGTGGTATTTTGTTGCTCCAATTAACCTGCAGTGAAAAGCTTTTGATAGTGTGAATAATTACACTGTCAACTTGCTTATGATGCCATAGGCTGTGCCATACTGCCAGTAGCTGTAGCCTACTCTGTCCTTACCATTGCTCAGCCCTTCAGCTCACCTCACAGCAAGAAAATGTCACCACAGACACAAGATTTAAAACTCTGGTATTCATCGAAATACATTGTGTAAACTTGTATCGCAAGGGCTTGAATGTGAAAAGATAGAAATGACTTGGGTAGGAAAATATCAATAAATCGAGTCCGCTATAACATCAGTTCATCACATGTTGCAACTAAGAGTACATGAAAGTTATACATGGCACAGACACCTTAATAACAACTCTGGTATTCTGTGAAATTCAGGGAGATGTACATGATGTGGGCTTTACCAGCATTGTGTTAAATTGTTTGGCAAGGGCTTAAATGTAATGGATGTTCCAGAAGCTGGACATTTTAGCCATGCATCCATTACTTAAGGCTGTTACAAATACCGCTGTTTAGGAATTTAAGTAATGTGTGATTTGGGTTGAATGTGCTAAAATATACAAAAACAATAGCATTAGCTCTGAAGATTGAGAACTGTTGAACTGTAGGAACTTAGAATCCTGGTTATCAAACAAAAATATGGCTGCATGACAGAGGCAGGAGAAATGTACACATTCAGTGCGCTTTTGTGTAACGTCCAAGAAGATGCTGAACTAAATCTGAAAAGTCTTAAATCCCCTCTTACAACACATGCAGCAGAGCCCTCCAGTGATCATGTCACGCTACTGCAGGTCACACCCCGGTCCATGTGCTGAGTCCAGGTGGCAGAATGAGTAAGAGCGGAGGGAGTACCAAAGGACTTTCTCCATATACAAGCCTTGCTGTGTCTTGCCCTCTACATGGATTGCATTCAGACCAACACAGTATTACAACACTGTGTTATATAATGAACTGGAATATTGCTGGCCTTTGTGTGTGAGAAAACTGTATGATTGGATGAGGCAGGAAGGAGCTTAGCTGTGTGTGTGTACTCAGCTGCAGAGTTTATATTGGTAGGTAAGGACATGTGCTCAGCTTACTGTGCTCATTCATAGTAGTCACAGTGAATTGACCAATAGGATGCTATCCCTGCAGAAAATCCAGCAGCCACGAATCCAGAATGGCCTCACTAATATAGACAAGTTGTATAAGATAGAAACTATAAATACAGAGCTTTGCTGTCAGCTGCGCAGACCAAACAGCCTGGAAAGGAGCCACGAAGGTTGAAATACAAAATATGGTCAGTTTTCTGATTGTACCTGAAGGTGTTGGTCAGTGATGACTTTTGGTAAAAATCCATTCCTGTCACTCTTGGAAGTATTTCAGTGCTTCAAACAGGCAGGGTTTTCAGGGATGTCTCCCAGCAGTGAAAAACATCCTGCATCATCCCACTTCCAGTGAAACCACATCCTGGAGAGCTGGACGACTCCAGGGCGGTCGTCCTGATGTCACACTTGATGAAGACCATGGAGCAGCTGCTGCTACTACACCACCTGAGGACACAGGTCCGTCACGCCCTCGACTCACTGCAGTTTGCGTATCGGGAGAAGCTGGGAGTAGAGGATGCTATCGTTTACATGACGCATCGATCCCTCTCTCACCTGGACAGGGGCAGTGGTGCTGTGAGAATAACTTTCTCGGACTTGTCCAGTGCCTTGAACCCCATCCAGCCCCAGCTCCTCAGAGACAAGCTAACTGAAATGGGAGTAGGCTCACACCTGGTGCCACGGATCACGGACTAGTATGTGAGACTGGGAGCCTGCAGGTCTGACACCGTGGTCAGCACTGCTGGGACTGTGCTCTGTCCGGTCCTGTTCACCCTGCACACGTCGGTCGGACTTCCATTACAACTCGAGGTCCTGCCATGTGCGACAGTTTGCAGATGACACTGCTATCGTGGGAGTGAACAGGAGGAGGAGTGCAGGAAACTGACCCAGGACATTGTCACGTGGCTTGACTCCAGCCAACTGCACCTCAACTCCACTAAGACCAGGGACATGGTGGTGGACTCCAGGAGGAGCAGGCCTCTTCAGCCATGCTAGCATCTCTTCCTGAGGTGGACATGAATGTCTGAACCAAATGTCATGACAATCTGTGAAATAGTTGCTGAGATATTTCACCCAAAGCCACAAATGTCAACCTCACATGGCGCTAGAGGAAAAGTCAGGAGATCACTGAAGTCATTAGGATTCATCACCGTCAGTGTCTGTATAAAGGTTCATGGCACTTGTTTGGATAGTTGTTGAGATTAACAGTGCCGTCCATACAGGATCATTTTAGTATTGTGCACAAGATATCTCATCGTCTGTTTGGCAGAATTCCATTTAATTTACTGAACACTTTCACAAGAAGACAATCCCTTTTTAATTTCAGTAATCCCATTAAATTCTTCTTCCATTGACCTCTGTCTTCCTTTGTCCATCCAGCCTTTAAGATGATCGTTATTGTGTGTGTGTGTGTGTATATATTATGATATTTCAACAAAACGCTGCCACTGACGAGACCTGTTACATTAATTCTGCTTCTCTGTCTTTTGTGTGTGTTGGTCACAGGATAATAGAGATGAACAACAACAGCCCTCCTCTGACCTTTAAGCGCTTTCAGACCATTGTGAGCAGACTGGAGTTGCCCAGGAGACCTCTGCCTCCCATCACTCAGCAGCAGATGGACAAATGTTGCACTAAAATAGCTGACAACCACGACCAGCTTTACAGTATACCTTCACTGGAAGAACTAGGTACATATGATCTTTTTCATTCCATTGTTAGAATTTGATACGGCAGCTTTACGATTCAAAATACTGATGGACACTGTTCTCTGGCTATACTGAGGAGCAGATCTGATTAAATGCATTAATCACTCTACGGTTTGACTTGATAATTCCATGCTGTATGTTACTGAATGCTGGAGTCCAGTATACATCTGTGAATCTTAAGGTTATGGAGATTATGAAGATTACATGCTCCAAAACTACAGATACCCCTGAAAAATACATTTTTTACAGTGTCAGAAGTGAATAATGTTTGCCTTTATTAGAAACTGGATAACAGTTCATCTGAATAAAAATGAAAGTATTTAATACTTAAATAAACAAATCAATCTGGATCACAAAACATCAACTAATTTACAAACTTGGTGGGAACAATTTTTATTCTTTGAGCGATTATATTCCCTTATAGTCAGTAATTCAGGTTGACAAGCCTGATATTGTAATGAAGGAAACATAGTTGGTCAGCAGTCTCTCCAGAAAGGCAGCTCCTACACTTGTTGTACAGGATACTGACCTTTAGCCTGCACAGCCATCGACCACTATCAGGGCCAAGTTCAACCAGTACCAACAGTTTGGGAAGTGCCCTATCTCTGACAGTTAATCAGCCAAAGCGATCAACTGGTCGTCCTCTTCTGCTGGATACCTTATTAGACATATAGTTAGATGTTATAGTTGTTTGGCTGCCTTAGAGTACCAGATTATTTTTTTCATGCAGTAAACAGTCAGTGCTTGACCAAGGTTTGCTTCAATAGATGGATCAGTAGGTGCTTTGTGTTTGACCATGCCTCCATGTAAATATGTGTCCAGGTTTCAGGACAGAGGGTTTGCCTCCAGCTATCTGGCGGGGAGGAGAGTCAGAGGCCTTGGACAGACTCAATAAACATCTGGACAAAAAGGTAAACCAGAAGCTGACGTTAAAACCCCATTGCTCGTCTAATCCACCACATTTTAATTCTACAATTCTACATTTTCATTTAGCATTCAAGTTTGCTACTTGTCTGTCCAACACTGTAGCTGTGACCTGTGACCTTCTTCGTTGATTTTGTTTCAGTTTTAGTTTGCTGCTTGTTGTCTGTTAGGGATGGGATGATATACCATAAGTCCTTTGAAATTGGAATTCCCTGCCTCCAAGCACTTAACATGGTATATTAGGGATAATGTACATTTCCACAGCACTCAGGTCCATCAACTCTTTTGTTCAGCAGCAGAGTCATGCTCAGCTCTCTGCTGCTGGGAGTTTCTCATCTTAACATGAACTGTTGCTTTTGTTCCCTGATGTTGGCAGTCTCTTCTACTTCTCTGCCTTTTAATTGCAGTGAATTGTTTCTTACATGAGAATATATTATCTTGCCCTCCCTGTGTCTGCCTGTAGGTGTGGGTGGCCAACTTGGAGCATCCTCGGGTCAACACATGCTCTCTGTATGCCAGTCCTACTGGCCTCAGCCCGTACCTGCGATTCGGCTGTCTGTCCTGTAGGGTCTTGTACTACAACCTCAGAGAGCTCTACATGAAGGTACTGTTCATACCTGCCATGCAACCTATGTATGCAATCTGTTACACACTGGTTTTTGCTCTGTTCCCCGACAGTTATAATACTTAATTACTGTCTTTCCCTCCTCTTCTCTTGTGCTCTCTATCAGCTCCGGAAGCGTTGCAGTCCTCCTCTGTCCCTGTTTGGCCAGTTGTTATGGAGGGAGTTCTTCTATACAGCTGCCACCAACAATCCAAACTTTGACCGCATGGAGGGAAACCCCATCTGTGTCCAGGTGGGCTTGTGCACAACTCACCCACTTCAGAAGAAGACGTTCACACTCAGCAGGGACAGATTCATTCACATTGGGTGATTCTAAAGCCTGCAGTCATGGAACAGAGAATTATGAGATGGCAACGTGCCAATGAAATTCCTTACACAATCAAATTTAAAAACGTCAGTCATTCATTTACACATTTTGATCTTTTCTGTTTTAAAAAAATGTAAAATGTATAAAATCTGTCACTTGTTTCGCTAGGCAACATCTGGCTAAACAGAAAGTGGTTCCCAACGCTGAGTTTTAAAATCATGACAAGTTTTGAAAGCAGGAGAAAGAGTCAGTGTAACATACAGATGTTGCTCTCTCTCTCTCTCTCTCTCTCTCTCTCTCCCTCCCTAATTTAGACACACACAGATGTGTGGTACCTGTGTGTGACATAATTTAAACTGCAATCAAACATGTTATTACATTACATTATAGGTATCAAATTATAATGTCTGGTTGCTAAGTTAAGCCACACCTTCCAGCCAATCAGGATTGAGAATTCTTAGTGGCCATTGTGTAATCAATCATGTTTCATATCGGTAACTCAAATCAAACCTGTGGTTATTTTATTTGTACAGATTACTTTGTGCTTGTTTTCTTATTTTTTATAATTGTTAAAATTAAATTTTTAGAAGTCTTATAATTTAAACTATTACAGGCACATTGCACCTACCTTAATTTGTGTATCCCTGTCTCATATTCCAAAAATCTTGAATGGATTCTGCATACAATACACACAAAAGGGTGTCTTCCTGTAATCAAGGTGGTCTTTCTGTCTGATCAATACAGTCCAGTTCAGCCACCTATCTGTGAACATTGTTTCTACAGTCAAGTCTTTGCTACATGACAATATTGTCACCATCTGTCTACCTTGTGCATATTAACTATTGGAGCTTTGTCAAAGTGAAAATCACGCATCAACACTAATTTACACCATAAAACTGTCAGTGGTAATAACAATAGTACTATTGATTGTAGAATTTCTCAAAGAAATCCAATGCAAAGTGTGGAATCCAATTACTCAATCTGTAGTTCCAGTAACAGTTGAAATATAACCAACTAGCTGTAGCACTCCAAACATATATGTGTAACCAGTGATTGTTTTAAAAGCAAAATAAGATAGAGGTAGAATTAAGTAGAGATAAAGTGTTGTCTCCTTCTTTAGACTGATGGAAGAGTATATAGTTACTATCTCTCTCCTGTGTCTCCAGATCCCGTGGGACCAGAACCCAGAGGCACTGGCCAAGTGGGCTGAGGGTCGGACTGGTTTTCCCTGGATCGATGCCATCATGACCCAGCTGAGACAAGAGGGCTGGATCCACCATGTGGCCCGACATGCCGTGGCCTGCTTCCTCACCAGGGGAGACCTGTGGATCAGCTGGGAGAGTGGTATGAAGGTAGGACTGGACAGGTTTGAACATCTAACATGTGTCAAACAGAAACCTGGTGTCTGCTAGTTGGAGAGCATGTCCGTCTAGTTTGCTTTTTATCTAATGACGTGACCATGTAGCACTTGGTGTGTGTGTTCCTGCAGGTGTTTGAGGAGCTGCTGCTGGATGCAGATTGGAGTGTAAATGCTGGCAGCTGGATGTGGCTGTCCTGCAGTGCCTTCTTCCAGCAGTTCTTCCACTGCTACTGTCCTGTCGGCTTTGGAAGGAGAACTGACCCCTCAGGAGACTACATCAGGTAGACCTTCTGTAAATGTCAGCAGCACATTGGACTAAAGTTCAAACGATTTGAACCTTTTTTTTTTTTTTTTTTTTTTTTTTTTAAATTTACTGCAGGCGTTACATCCCTATCTTGAAGGACTACCCGAACCGATACATCTATGAGCCGTGGAATGCCCCGGAGTTGGTCCAGAAGGCAGCCAACTGTGTGGTGGGAGTGGATTACCCCAAGCCTATGATAAACCACGCAGAGGGCAGCAGGCTCAACATCGAGAGAATGAAACAAGTTTACCAGCAACTCTCCCATTACAGAGGACTCAGTAAGTCAACTAACGAGATTGAGCTGTACCTGACCAACTTTACCAGATAAGAACATACAGTATATATACTGTACACTATAGTAAAACCTCACTCCCACAGTTTCTATTACCATCATTACCATAACTACCATTGTTTTCAGAGGGCACAGTGAACACAACACTCCACCTTCTTGAACAGTTTGACCAATAGGAGGCTCACTCCTGTGGCTCATCAACACATGCAGCACCTTCACCGCACCAGCCAACCATCCCCCTTATCTGTGCAACTCTGTGGTCATAGTTCGCTATGCAAACATTAGCTAGACTTCTTCTGATGCATGACTAGTTTATGGGTGCTGAGTCATAATCTAAGGATAAGAGCAGAGTGTGAAATATTACATGAGTGAACATGAGACAGCTTGTTGCCTCCACATTGTGCACATTCGATTCTTCCTCAGCTTCAACTCTGGCTGCATTAAGGTGATTTTCTGGTTCCACTCTGACGAGGCTGCTTGCTTCTTGCTTTTGCTGGCTGTTTTGATTGTTGTCTTTGGTTTTGCTGTAGGACTATTGGGGGAATGACTCAGAAGGCCCACTGTCGTTGTGTGGCCAACATGGGCACTGACAGTGTACAACAGTATTGTGCCTCAGAGTTTGACGGCTGCAGTCAAACTGTCGTCAGTTTAGCGCTGTTAGCACTCCCATTCAAAAACACATGAACACATAAAGCAATGTGTGAAGACCCACAGTACACTGCAGACTGTATTGTTTAAGCTATGGTTTGTATAGTATGTTTCACTGGAAGTTACAGTAATTATGTTTTCTGCTCATCTAGTTGTCAGCAGTTATTATGCACCATCAGTGCAAACACCCACACAGGGCGCCCACTCCAGCCCATGTTCTGTCAGGTCAGGACAGTCAAGAAGCCCAAAGAGCTCCTCAGCTGTTGCTTTACTTGGGACTCAGTAACTCTGATGTGACAAAGCCAACATAAGCAATGAAAAACATTCTTTATTACTATCATTAGCCTCATCCATTTGTCTGAAGAAAGGTTTGTCTTTCAGTTTTTATGGAAGTTTTTTTTTTTTAATATTTTAATATAGCTTTTACATAGGTAAGAGACAAGACAGAGTAACACCATCCACCCCTTCCCACCCCTCCCTTTGCATATGGGGGAGTGGAACAAACAGAAAAGCAAACAAACAAAACAAAAGAGAAAAAACGTCAAAGAAAGCATTAAAAAACTAAAGCAATTGGTGTACTCTACAACACAGAGTTTAGTGTGGACCCTCTCACACAGTTTAAGTCTTTAATGATATGTTGGAGTAAATGTGTAGCTACTAGTTAAAGCCATTGAGGTGTCATGGTGGTTTCCCTGGTATTTCATATCAGATATTCTCCATGTGTAAGGTACTAGAGAACTCTGTGAGCGGAATGTCAAAACAGAGAGACATGTCCTTATTCCAGACCCTCAACATTATACTCAATATATACCCTCAATATTATATAGGCAAAACAATTAATCAAGAAAATATTTGGCAGTTGCATCAACTATGACAATAATTTTGAGTTACACCCTATTTCACTATATTTGATCTCTAATGGTGGTATTTCACTTGGGTAATATTGTGACGTGTGTGTGCATTTTTTTTATTATGAATGAATACTGTTAGATTTCCTGCTTCACTGACTACTCACTAATCAAGCTTTTCATTAATCATGTTTTCTCAGTGGCTAATTCTTTTGACTATTAAAGGATAGATTCTTCACTTAATGCATACATATATTGAAAAGTAGGTCACTGTCATGATCCCTACTTTCAGTGCTGGCCATGAAGGAAGCACTTTCTCTCACGACTAAATGCTGGGGGACAAAATCTACAGCAGTTGTGCTGTTCAAAAAAATGCATTGTCACAGATCTTCCAAAAGTGCAGTCTTGTTTGTGCGTAATATCCTCTGTCTGTTTGCACAGGCAGCGTTTCCTTGCTGAGCTGGGTGCAAATTCTGCAATACAAATGCAAAGACAGGTTTGGAAGATAGATGGAGAGGAGGACTGATTATAGTCATTTATAACTCTGTATACTCATATGTATAATTTAGCAGTGTATTTAGAATGACTTTATGAAAACTCATAAAATGAGCAGAGAAGCAAAGATGAGTGTAAGAAAGTTCTATGAGCTTCACATGGCCTATTGGATATATGAAAAAAGTTGAACAAGACTCGATGTAATTTTCTTCAACATGCACGCCTCACATACAATCTATGTAAGAGCACAGATGTTTGGATACTTTCCTTTCTTTGTATTATCCAAAAACAATGTTATTTCACAATAGTTACACGTCGTCCAACGTAAGAGCCATGAGTCCATTCATGGTGTCTTCCTTCTTGCACCAGACTCACAGACTCACAGATACTTTATTTTCTTAAAATGTTGTAATTCAAAGATCAACTCTCCATTGTTGTTGTGCTCTTTGGACAGAAACATAAAAAGATACATTCACAGTGAAAAACACATTTAATTATAATATTAAAATGGAAAGTTTGTAAAAGTGAGTGACTTGTGATGATATGTGTTATAGAAATGTTTTTTTTTCACACGTGTTCCTTGGACTTGAAGTCAATTTTGCACTTTTTGATGGATACACCTACTGGTAGGTTAGAGAAATATATCAAAGTGCGGTGTTTGTATGTCTGTGTGTCAGGTCTGCTAGCATCAGTCCCAACCATCCAAGAGGAGGCCGAGCCACCAATGACCGATGAGTCCCAGACGAGCAGTGGCCCCGGTAGGAAGAAACACAGAAGCAAGATTCTCATTTTTCCCTCGAGGAGCTACAGAATGTTATCAGAATTATTACTGAGGTAGATGTCTCACAGTCACACTGTACACTATGGGCTCACTGTTCTCTCACACTTTCCTAGACTCCCCTCCTAGAGGTCCTGCTCACAGTGAAGCAGCCGGCTGCTCTACAGCTCCTGACTCGTCCACAGTCTGTGCAGCGGACAGTTTCCCGGCCCAGACGTCCTGCAGCTCCTCGGGCTCCTGCACACTGCCCTCCACAGCCATAACCTCCACATCCACAGCAGCTCCTGCTCTGCCAAGGTCCAAACCATCCTCCCCCTCCTCTTCATGTCCCACCTTATCTCCATCCCCCAGTCCAGCCCCCACCCCCACCCCGACCCCGGCTCAGACCTCCTCTGTAGGGCCCCGGAGGAAAGGCCTCACCCGGAAGATCCGGCGCAGCCAGAGGCAGCGGGGGCGACAGATGTGCACTCCAGCAGCCAGGGAGGGAGACAGGAGATCAGAGGAGGATGAGCAGGAGGAAGCAGGAGGCGAGGAGAGGATGGAGGAGGATGTTGAGCAAGATGAGGAGAGAATGGAGGAGGAGACTTCCGGAGAGACAGCAGAACTTCAGCAGTGATGTGAGGTGCGATACAGTAGATTTATTAACAGTGAGAATGGAAAACAACACAAAGGAAAATCAATGTGATGATAAAACATTTCCTAGGGGGCGCAGCTGAGACATGGCAGCGCCTGTGGAATGCTCTTTTGGGAAATATGCTTATTTACTCTCTTTTAAAGCTTGAGATGAACAGATTGGTTTTGGCCTCGTGTGTGTTCGAGCCTGGCTCTGTCTAAGTGGGAAAAAATTCACCTACCAGCAGCTGTAAGATAAAATAATCATCTCTTTTGGTTAATCTGTATGGAAAACGAAATGAACTCTAAATTTGCATTAAGCAATGTTGGCCACTAAAAACTCACAGCAACAGAGACACTGTCAACTAATCAGGACCTTCAAGTTACCAGGTTACACACTGTACCAGACAGCTCAATGAGACACATGAGCTTTGGTGTGATGCCTTCAGTCTTTCAGGCAATACATCCCTGGATTATGAGAGATTCAGTACTTCATATGTGACTAACACAGGGTTGTGTGCTGTGGCTTGTCTTTCAGGTGGAGCTCAGAAGGACAGTCCTTAAACATCCACTCCGTACAACTGGACTCATGCAGATGTTCAAGGGACAGGCCTCTGGATACGTGGACAAAACAGAAATGTATAAGCATGCATAGAACACAAGTGGAAGCAGTGCAAAAGCATTTTACTCACTATTACTCCAGTAATAAAAAAAAGTATTTAAAGAGTAGCTCCTTTAAAAAAAATAAACCAACCATTTTGACATTTTACAGAATTACTGTAAATGATTCCAAAAGAATTCTTAATTGAGGAAAAGGAGGAGGTCATGATCCTAAAAAGTATTTGAGTAATGAGTAATCTTATCTTGTACAGTTCCATCTCTGACACACACACACACACACACACACACACACACACACACACACACACACACACACACAGCTAACATAATGTACACACCATATCCACATTGAACCCATACAGTATAGTGTGGCTGTGAGCAGTAGCATCTCTCTGCTTGTCCTCTTGCTTCTACAAACGTCCTCTCCTTAGACACAATGCTTTAGGCACTCATTTCTAGTCAGATGAGGAAACAGAGATCTGACTGTCTGACTTAAAAACCAACTACTTCTGGCCGCAGGGAAACGGAGGGTGTTTCTGCTTACATGACCCTCGTGATTTAGTTCAGGACATTCTGCTGATTTTACCACACTCAAACAAAAACACGAAGAACTGAAGAACATGATTGAAATTCTACATTTGAATATGTAAATCCCAGATGTAAATGATTTGGAACATATCTGATATTTTTGCTAGCAGCAGTGAAAATGTTAATTCGTGAACATTTGTGACGATATGTTTTTATTTTTTTCATCCATCTCCCTAAATCATAAATTTCCTGTTTGTTTGGGAGGGTCACACATCTATGAAGGTATACCACGTTTTTAATTAAAACTGTAAATTAAGAGGCCAAGGCAAGACCTTCTGTACAGCTTTAATCTTAAAAAAAAAAGATTTTGCTTTTGCCGTATTTTTTTCTGGCAATTGAAAATACTGCTTGTGTGGAATGAATGTAGAGGGAAAAAACTGGTGTGTTGTTCTCCCCATACACAGTATTTATCAGAGTTTGTATATGAAATATGTAAAACCATAACCTGTCTGTTTTGCTAATGGTCCGATGACGGGGGTTTCACAAAGGCTTGTGTAAAAAATTTTTCTGAATTTTCTTACCAAAACGTCCTTTTAGAGGGTAACAGATCAAGTTTGTGCACATGGTCATTGACCTTTTGAGCTTTATCAGTTTAAAGTTTTAAATTTACTTGGGCTGCAACTAAAGATTATTTTGATTAAAATTAAAACCTTCTGGAGTTATCAACCAATAATTGTGTAAAATATCACAAAATTTTAAGAGAAGCAGTGAATTCTCACATCTCACAGCTAGAACCAGCAAATCTGATATATTTGCTTGATAAATAACCAAGACAATCATTCAGTTCTTGAAATAGTTGCAGTTTTCTGTCAGTTAACTAGTTAATTAAATGACTAATTGTTTCAGCATTTAGTCACTTAATTTTCTCTTTTTCTCTTGAGACAGGTGATTAGTTGAACCTCACATTTAGTTTTATTTTATTGAGGAGATTTTCTGATTGGATCAGAATGTTTTTCAAAGACAATCAGTGTGCCCATTTCTCACTGCTTTGGTGAAACCTGTTTTTCCCAGCTCTAACCCTGTGCAAAAGAAGCAGGCCGTAGTAGTAGTGTGTCTTTGTGAAACCCCCTCAGTGTTGCCTGGATGGGTTGCAGTGTCCCGAGAGAGGGATCGTAGATTGTTAAGAGACAAAACTCAGCCTGTGCAGGTGTGGTACTGCTGGTGTGAAAGACAAGTGGGAACTGTCACGTTTGAATCCTGGAAGGTGAAAGGACAGATCTGCCAGTGGAGGCCCACAGTTCCCACTTATCCTGAACACAACACGAGCCCTGATCCGACGCTTGTGTTTTGCTGTACATTCCAACCAACAACAGTATGATGCTCTGCAGGGCCAGAGGTCTGTCTGAGAACTGGGGGCTACATGGATATTTATTTGTTTTGTATTGTATAAAAAAAGAGTTTATTTTCATTAAAATTGCCGAAGGAATTGTGATTGAAATGGGAGTTTATGGTGTGCTTTCTGTTTGTTTTAACCTGATGGAGCCTTTCTCAAATCAAACACTATGTCACAGTCCCTTTGATTTAGATATCGTGTTCATCATATTTCAGAAGTACTCAATGACTCTACTACACTGAGTTATAGCTAGAGCGCTCCAAGCATTGGATAACCAAACAAAATCCAGTATTTAAGTGAGCATATCTTAATATTTACAACCAGTTTTAGGCGGCATGCTGTGGAATTCTTTGAGCTTATAATACCAACGTCCCCAGGCCCCTCTTACTGACCATTACACCAGTCTCATAGAACATTATGTACATTAACAATTTCATAACAAAACGTAAATATGAAGATGATGTTATTTCGAGCTGAATTTGGGTTTAGACATTGGTGCATAAGGACAAGTATCTGTGCAATGAGGCAACAAGTGCAACTTGTAGTACGATTAAATGTTTTAATATTAGCCTGTTACTGACACTTCCCTTTATTCAACTGAGTCATCAGAATGGCCACATTGTCATATCTGGCCATGCTACCCTGTGCATAATAATGCTACTGTACTAGCTGTGATCATGATTGTAGGTCAGCAGCAAAGCTCCCTTTACTATTTCCCTTGACACACAACTTGTCATCAGAAAGAATTATTAGGATCAACATAGCTGCCAAAGTGGCGCCACTTTGATTGACAACTAGCCACTGACGGTCTAAAGGGCGTCACCCCGGCTAATTCTAGTCACTGAGTTTGGGAAAGAGATCGTCGTGAGGTTAGCCGGCTAGCAACGATATTTAGCGTTTAACCTAGCTGGTTAGCCGTAGCTAGTTTGATTATTTCGAATAAAGCGGCTTTTTTCAGCCAATAGCGTTCATGCGACCCGCCTCAGCTCCGCCCTCGCTCCACCTCTTTGTCCATATTTGGAGTAACCGGAGGTAGGCTACCAAGATGGCTACACACTACGATTTGCTTCATTTTTGCTCTTCAGAAACCTATGGGTGACGTCACGGACACTACGTCCATATTTTATACAGTCTATGGATCAACCAGAGGAAATTATGTTTGGAGTTCACTTCAATTAGAAAATGGCAACAACTTTGGGAGACCACGGCGTTCCTGAGGAGGCTCTCCATATTATTCCAAGAGAAAAGACACAAACTCAGAATCTCATATCTTGGCAGGCTGACTTAAAAAAAACACCAAAGGTTAATGTTAGATTCTGCTGTCGTGTCAAAGAGCTGAATGAATTAACTAGAATGTGTATTTACAGCAGAAAATGAATTTGGAAGCTGGATGCTGTTACAGCAGCAATCTGAAGAAATGCTACAGATTTGTTCATCTCATTTGTACAATTTTGCAGAATTTGGTCACCATGGAGATTTGTCAGTGTTTTACTTATGGCCACAAGGTGAGGCTATCGGTACTATGCTTCAATATGTCATTCACATTGGCCACCAAATTTCATTTTCAAAAAGTCAACAGAATGGTAGAAATATCATATTTTAATGTTACTGTAGAGCCGTCTGTAGGTAGAACTGTATGTTACTTGTGCAAAATGGCTGTGTACATCATTACCAAATTTGATTGCCATCCAATTTAAAATTGAAGAGTTATGGTCCATTTAGTGGATCAAGTCACGCCTTCAAAAGTTTGGTAACCAATTACAGACAGAAAGTGACACCCAAAAATAGAGTTTGTTCAAGTTTACATGAAATATGTAAAAAAAAAAAAAAAAAAAAAAAAGTCAAATCCACATCACTCAAAGAACACAAATATGTAAATATTGTTTTGCTACGCCTCACGGTTTATGAATTATTAGCCAAAACGTGGAACATGTAATAACTGACCACATGGTGGCACTATTAGCTAATGGCACCGTGCTTTAATTTGTTAACCCTTTCCAGATGGGGCACCTGTCCATTTCTCTCAAAGGCTGCTAATATACACACACACACACACACACACACACACACACACACACATATGTGTGTGTGTGTGTGTGTGTGTGTGTGTATATTAGCAGCACATATATGTGTGTGTGTGTGTGTGTGTGTGTGTGTATAAAATCACAAAATCAGAATAAAGAACAAAGAAAGAAATAGCAAACATCATCACAAAGATAGAAAAAAAAAAACGTTTTCGTGTGCATGTGTTTGTGTGTTTGCTTTGTATCCAGTTGGGGAGTGCACATGGGGACTTCCTGTGAGGGGCAAAATAACATGACAGTCAATGAGACAGCTGAAGGGTCGGCAGAAAATTCCAAATAAGTCCTGTTGCTTAAATAAGCACATGATCTGAACCAGGACCAGTTTCTCCTCTGGTTGATGTGGAAATGATGCATGACGAGTTAAAGTATTAGATGATACAAGAGATGAAGTACAAACATTTTGAAAACAGCAGAGGAGCAGGAACGGATCGGTCGGTGACATCATGGGTCATGTGACACACACTGAGGAGTAAGTTTACAGTTAAAAATGTTGTGACCTGTTCAAAGTTGAAATACATCTGTAGCTGACAGCATGTAGAACTACTAGCATTTCACAGTGGAGAAGATCTGAAGAGGACTTTGCTCCAGTCTTGCCTCCAGTATTTATATTTGTGTAAACAATCCTACTTTATTCACTGTTTTGACCAAAAATGTGCAATAAGAACACAAGCAACTGGAACAGCACCATCTTTTATAGCTCATGCAAGTTGGTTCCAGGAAAGAACAGTGCAGACGTGATGTTTGACTGACTGGTTTATTGAATGGCTGCTGGACTGACTGGTTTTTCTGGGTTGTCTTTTGATGGACCAGTTTGCTGGCTGGCTGGTTGACTGGATGCATGACTGACTCACTTGTTAGGTTCTTTCTGGTTGACAGGCTGATTTGCTAAATGGCTGACAACTGACTGACTGACTTACTGACTGGCTGGCTGGCTGACTGGCATTTTGGCTAAGCAAACTAACTGACTGGTTGTTTGTATCTGATCGGCTTGTTGAATGGCTGAATGGATAAAGGAGGAAATTAAACAATCTGTTAATTGGTTAACTGACTGATTTGCTGAATGGCTGGCTGACCTACTGACAGGTGATGTCTGGCTAATGGGCTGAATCAATAAATGACTGGTTTGCTGGCTTGTTCATTTTTTCACTGGCTGACTGATGGGGCTTGTTGATTGAGGGAGTGACTGACTTGTCTGTCAGATAGATAGATTGTGGGTGGCTGACTGACTGACTTGTTGGACAAATAGCCGAACGACTGGTTTGCTGGCTGATTGAAAGGCTGTTTGTTTGATGTGTTTACTGACTGGTCTGTTGCCTTTGTCTCTCCATGGGATCACTGTTACAGTCTAATCTCGTTTGACTGGGTTTTACACACACACACACACACACACACACACACACACACACACACACACACACACACACACACAGTGTTTATTAGCCTAACTCACAGAAAACGCCACAGGCAGATGAGCTGATGATGTCATGCCTTGCCCTGATTGGTTGGCTCTGACTTCCTCCTCCCCCCTCCTCTCTCTCTCTCTGCATCTGTGTCCCTCTCCTCCCTGCCTTTTCTCGCTCCATCGCTCCTCGTTCACCATCTCTGTTCAACATCAGCCACCTCTCCTGATCTCTCTCTCTCCTCCTTCCTCCTTCTCTCTCTCTCTCTCTCTCTCTCCTCCTTCCTCCTTCTCTCTCTCTCTCTCCTGTCTCCTCTCCGCTCCACTCTGCTCCTGCCAGGAAGATAATGGTGATGATGATGATGTGACACTGGGGCCAGCCAATGATCAGGCAGGGAGTCAGTGGAAGGGGCGTGTCCAGAGCCAGAGCTGGGAGCTGATTGATGCTGAGAGGACTTGGAAGGAAGAAGGGCAGAGAGGGAGGCAGAGGAGGGTGGGGGAGGCCTTGTCCGAGCTGAGGAGCTCCTGCGCTGGCTTGATAAAGAAGGAGAAGAGGAGGAGGAGGAGGAGGAAGAGGAGGAGGGAGGGAGGAAGCTGTCACCTGTCAGAGGGAGATCAACTCGTGCTGTCATGGATAAATATCGACCAAAGAGACCAACCACCCTGGCTCTGTTCCCTCAGCTGCCACAAGCCGGCACCCAGGTAGGGAGGCTGGGAGGATGCCCTGCTCTGGAAGTGACTGTGTGACTGTGTGACTGTGTGTGTGTGTGTGTGTGCAGAACCAGGGTGGATCCTCTGTTTAGGATGAGGCAGCAGTCACATCAAGCTGAAGAAGTGGGTTACTGTTGTATGTGTGTGTGTGTGTGTGTGTGTGCGTGTTTGCTGGGAGGATCCTGTCTATAGAATGATACAGCATTGGCTGGCTGTGTGCTGTTCGGTGGGTGTGTGTGTGTGTGCTGGCAGTGGGTCAAATCTGGAAATGGCTCAGCAGGAGCTGTGTGTTGTTGTGTTTCTGGTAAAGACGTTTCTGATTTGTGTATTTATGGCAATATTTTTGGCAAATACCCATATCATATTTCAGTATAAGCAGGTATAGTCGATCATATAGCTGATGTTTTTTCCCAGCCAGGCCACAGTAGGTGAGCATCTCAGGTTTCAGTGTCTTGCTCAAGGACACTGTCGCTGTCGTGGGGATTGACCCTCATCAGCAATGTAAGAGAACAGAAGTGGATCATTCAGTACCAAATCAGAGGAGGAATCTTTGTACTGAAAACAGTCCAGTGGCTCCTCAGTCGTGTGTGTGTGGAGGGAGCCAGCAGCAGCAGTAGTAGCCTCCTGGTGTATCCCTTTAAATGAGTTGCATCCTGTTTACCGTGTCAGTCCTGATCAGAGCAAAGTCATGTCAACAACCTAGCTTTCCCTTCAGCACCAACACTTCAGTCATTCAACAGAGCAAGGAGGTCGCTTCCACTTACATTTAAACATCGTTTGACATCACTGTAGGTGTGACTCCTTTTATACATGAAGACCTATCTATGAGAGCTCAGTTTTATTTAATTTTTAAAATATATAGGACAATGGTCTTATCTTATCTTATCTTATCTTATCTTATCTTATCTTATCTTAATGTACTTTCATTTCACTCTCTCAGGGGCGTGTTTACCAGTGTGTTACATCACACTCTTTAACACCTCATTATAGTTAACAACTGCATTTAAGTCATGACTGCATCTTCTCTGCTGCACACTGTAAATAATGTAATATCTGTTCAGTGCAATAACATAGAAATTTCTGTGCAATAGCATTCATAGCATCTTTATTCTCATATGAATAATAGTATGTCTATTACTTCTGGAGGCCAAAGACAAGGAAAACATGTAACATAATGTAAATACTTTACCTCACTTGTCACTTTATTGTTTCTTGTTTTTTATTACTGCCTTATTGTTTAACTAGCCACTTACTGGTATTTATTTTTGAGTTACTGTTTATTGTTTGTTTCTGCTGCTGTGACAAGTAAATTTCCTCTAAGGGGGATCAATAAAAGTTATCTTATCTTATCTTATCACCTTTTCTTTTAACAACACTCACCTGAGGACACTGATTGTTCAGGTTTTGAATTGCTCAACAGTCCTGGCTTGAATTAAGCAGGGACTCACCTGAAGAAGACGACATGTGGATGGCAGCCTGTATGTACACTTCAGCATTAATGGTGCCTTCACAGATATGACATTAACACACCCCAGTACCATCATACATGCTGGCTTTGTGCTGGTAACAATCTGGATGAGCCTTTTCCTCTTTAGCCCGAAGGACACAGTGTCCATGTTTTCCAAAAACAATGTGAAAAGTGAACCTGTCACACTTCTCTGTTTTTCATCAGTCCGTCTGCAGTGTTTCTGGATGTGGTGAATATACAGTATGACCCTCGCTTTGCACCGTCTGTATAGATGCATTTGTAGATGCAGAGACAAACTGTGTTGACCAGTAATGGTTTTCCAAAGTGTTCCTGAGCCCATGTGCCATCCTCACTGCCTCACCATCCTATCCTCACCATCTTTAATGCAGTGCTGCCTGAGGGGTCAAAGGTCATGACCATTCAAAGCTGGTTTTTGGCCTTGTCTCTTAAATGCAGAGATTTCTTCACATTCTCTAAATCGTTTAATACTACAACATATTACTGAGTGTAGATGGTGAAATTCCTATATTTCTTCTCAACAAGTTTTTCACAAAGTGGTGAACCCTGCTCCATGTTTGTGTCTCGCCCTGTCCAGCACCTTAGGCAGACCCTCCTGTTTGATTTTCTGTGACTCACCTCTTCTCTCATTTCACATCCCGACTTCCTGTCTGTGTTTCTCCCCTCTGTGATCCAAGTGTATTTAGTCTCTGTGCTTCCTGTCTTCTGTGCCAGTTCATCTGTGTCCTCTGTGTCAAGCATTCTACCAGGTGGGTCTCCTCAGCTACTGGCTCATTTACATTCTGCTGCTTTTCTCACTCCAGTCTCCATGTCTGTTCCTGTTCAGTCCAAGCTCCTGCCTTTTGCTTCCCTGTCACCACTCATTCATCTTTCCAGATCTGAAAACCCCTTTTTTCTTTTTTTTTTAATTCATTCATTTGAAATATATAAACAAAGAACATGAGGTCATCATGGGTGTTGCTTTCAAAATCTCAATTCATTTTTCTCACTACACGTTATACCTATTCTAAACAGAGTCTATACATAATCCATAAAACAAAAGTAAGTCTCTCCATACAGTAAATTTCTTTCACGATCCCACGCCACTGGGCCAGTGTTGGTGGATCAACCTGCAACCATTTTCAGGTTCTAGTCGTCTACTACTTGCCAAACGTATCTTCAATAAGTATTTATCCTTCTCTATGAGTGTTTCAGGTATTTTACCAAGATATAAGGAAACAAAAGAGTGATCGAACTCCACTCCCATTATTTTGTTTATCTCATGGATGGATGTTTGGACAGGCCCAAAAGACATGGACATGATTAGCCATAGAGGTTCCACATTTTCTCCAACAGAAGCCCTGCCTCTGTGTTTCCTGTTGATGCTGAAACCACTGCAGGCCTTTCCTCATTCAGTCTGGCCTGCATGTTGAGATGAAAGCCTCAGCCTTCCTAACAGAACGAGCCAAGGTGGTGTACATTATCTCCCATCTCGTGGGTCAGGTGGAGGCATGGGCCACAGCTGACTGCTCCTCCCATGATCTCCTCACCAACACTCTTCAAGATCTTCAACCACACTGTTTCTGGACAGGTAGAGCCACCATGGGTCTGTGCCAGGGCCGTGCACAGGTATCTGATGACTTCTTCTCTGCTTGATGCTGTCTGTCGTCGACTCACTGACTCAACAACAGAATGAGAGGAAGAGAGATGAGCAATGGTGCAACACACCTGGAGGGGGCGCTGTACAGGCAGAACACTTCCCCCTCCGTTCTTCCGGCAGCCACGACAGCCCTGGAGGAGCCAGTGCAGCCAGTCCATGGCAGAGTCAGGGTCGGTGCCGTCTGTGGGAAGGTGGGTGTGCCCACTGTGCTCAAGTGGAGTTTTTCATGGCTTCTTGTCCAGTAGGAGACTGGGCTAGCACGTGAGGAGGAGGGCACTGAAGGTCATCGTTCCCACTTTTTCCCTGAGCTGTAATGGATTCCAGAGCAGATGAAGTTTTATTGAGACTCTGGCTTTCCCTGATGGATGGCACATTTGTATACAGTCACTTACCGCGCTCTTCCAGTGAAAATCATCATGAGCAAGTTTCCATCAACACCCCCATGAAGCTTTCCAAGGTTCCCTGCTGTTACCACAACCTCAGGGAAGTTTGAAGTCAGTCCCGTGGCCCGTCTCTGCCTCCTCACCATGCACATGACTGTGCCACTGTTTGACTACCAGGAACACTCCCTCCCTGTGGACGCCCTTGCTCCCTGCAGGGAGAGACTGGGAACAAGTACATCTCTGCTTTTTTGGCTGCTGCTATAATTCACTCTCCCTCCTCCCTGGCATGAGCTGGATTCTTTTTCTTTTTTGACAAGACTGACAAGTCTCTCCCTGTATTGACTTTTAAGGATTAAATGACATCAGCATCATGAGCAGGTATCTCCTCAGGATGTTCACCAGGTCAGACCTTCAAAATGAATGTTTCTCTGTGAGGACAGAGGAGGGGGAGGAATAAAAGACTGGATATTATGTATATTTAGTGATGCCCTTTGTACTCACAGATGCTCTTGCTGTCTTTCAGACCCTGGTGAGTGATGTACTATGGGATGTTACAGTTTGGTCTTTATGAACCTGGATGACATCCTCATCCTCTCCCCAGATAAACCAACCAACCATGTGAGTCTCACCTCACCACAGGCTCATTCCAGGGCTTCATCATGTCCCAGAGCAGCATCCAGACAGACCTTGCTTAGGTCAGTGTAGTGGCTGAGTGGCATATTCCCACTTATAGCTAACTTTTATAGATGCTCTATAAGGAACCTCAGTACTTGCTGCTCCCCCTTCGTGTGCCTTAACCTCTCCACAAATCAAGAGTCGGTGGTCTCCTCAGGCCAACCAAGTTCCACATCAGCCCCCCCTCTCCAGGACCCTCATCTTCAGTTTGTGATGGAGGTGGATGCGGTCCTCTCACAACACTCCCAGTTGGACAACCTGCTGCATCCTGCCTCTTCCTGTCCTGGAAAGTTTCCCCAGCAGAAACTATGATTTGGGTAACGAGGAGCTGCTGGCTGTGGGGGAGAGGAGGCTTTGGCTGGAGGGGGCAGAGCAACCTTTCCTGCTGTGGGCAGATGACAAACATGATTTAGAATGTAAAGACTGATAAACAAGTCAACACAAGAAAAGTAAGGGGGGGTCCAAACTGCCCTCGAGGGCCTGAGGTTCACCACTCTGTGAAACACCCAGTTGCATTAAGGTTCTTACTACATGTGTTTGGGAAGACTTTGTAAAATATTTGTTGATAAACACATTTCATTTGCAAATGATTGGAATCCGTTTTGACTTTACGTTTGCACAGTGTCTCAACTTTTTTGGAATCTGGCTTGAGTATTATTTAACAATGGAAATGGAAGGCTGGGTTTAGTATCAAGTCCCTTATCAAATCTTGCTCTGTTAATCTTTTCACATTGGCAAGTAAGAGAAGTTGTAAAAAAAAAAAAAAACCCAACCTTAAACATCTGTAATCACATTTTGTTGGCTGAGGAAGCAGAAAGCTAATTAATGTTCACAACCTGAGAATGAGGTGAACACCAGAGGACAAACTGTGCCTTCATTTATTAACAGAACAGTATCTAACATATTGGAATAACACCCTGCTGACTTTCTTTTTCACAAGCTACTTGATACGAAAGTATCATTTTAGCCATTACAGAAAAAGTGTTATTATTTACATAAATGACATTTTCACATGCAAAAGAAAGAGTCAGACAGAAAAGGTTTGATGAGAGATTTGTTTGCATCACAGTCCAGCAAATGAAGGGAACTGCACTGAAATTGGAAACTGGTTATCAGAACCGAACTCTAGATGGCAAAAATGTCGACCCGTCTCTCCTCCAATCTTTAATAATCACTTTCCCATTATCAAAGTTTTAATGACTGTAACCCCTCTGGATTAGTTCGTTTTACATTTGAAAGACTTGGGTTTACTGCGATATAAATGTAATCTACAAGAGCACTCACTATTAAAATGTAAACCCTCTGTGATTTTAACAACGTTTCATTTGTTAGTGTTCAAAAGGCTCTTGCTGCTATTCTACCTGTCTCATACTGGATAAATATGACGTTTAGTTGAGGGCGTAAGGATAGAGAGTGTTGTATGCCATACAGCTATATGACTGGCTACAGCTCAGGAAGTAGAGCAGTTGTCAACCAGTCAGAAGGTTGGTGGTTCGATTCCTGGCTCCTGCAGCCTATGTGTCGAAGTGTCCTTGGGTAAGATACTGAACCCCTAATTGCCCCCCAATGGCTGTTCCATTAGTATGGAACAGCCATTGGGCTTATTTTTTTTGGATAAAAGTAAATAAAATTGTAGCATTGTAGAATTATAAAACCACCTGGAGGCAAATTTGTGGTTTGTGATATCGGACTATGTGAATAAACTTGACTTGGCTTGACAAACCTATTTTAGATCTTTCATAGGATCTTACTAGATGTAAATAAGAGAACATGCTTTAAATAAGCTGTAGGCTAAGTGAAAACATAGACAAGCTAAATCATGTGTATGTCACAGTCCAGAATATAAAAATGCAATTGGTGAAGAGGAAATGTGTAGTGATCCTATCAGTAGTTGTCTGACCTTAACAGATCATTCAACAGTAAATGAGCTTTGTAACCTGACAGAGACAGGAAGATGATATGCTGACACTTAATCAATAACTTTATTTGTACCTAGAAGGGCAGATGGTTATGCAGCAGTGGGATGCATATATTTAGCACAGATAAAACATAGAACACATAAATACAACACTAAGAACAAAAATCAGCAAATACTCAGTAAAAAATACTCCTTTAATATGAAGGTAAAAAACAAGAAATTAAAACATTATGGTAACTATGTTTCCCCCCTCCTTTGGAGGGAGATGACAGATGGTATAGAAGAAGCTTTAGCTAGTGGAGGATTGGGGAAGATACAAGATGACAGAAGCTGAGACTGTTATAAAAGAGCAATAATCAGACTAGATGGACTCTGTTTTCTTATATAATTGTTTGTTATAAAGCTCCTGCAGAGTTTTCAGTGCAGTGCTGGACATAAACAGTCTTATTGAATACATTTTGTGTCTGACCTTGAAAACTGATACTGATATGGATAAAACATTGTCATCAGGATCCCATCAAGCTGGAACCTAGAGAGTTTCCATAGACTAAAGAGACGCTGCAGGCTTTTCCCATACACCACATCTATGTTACTCTTAACTGTCAGTTTGTTGCCTCGCACACTTTGCAAATACTTGTGGGATGCCATGATTTCTATATTCTGGCCATCAATCACTGTTCTGCCAGGAGAAGGGTGAAAAGGTCTAAAATCAAAGTGCATGACTTCAGTCTTTGATATAGTACAAACAAATGATTCATCACACAAGTTATCATTTACATAGAAGCAAGTTAAATTGTCAACGACGGGACCACCTGCAGGCTCACTATGACTGTATCATCAACAAGCCTCAGGATGCTTTTATACCTGCTGTGGCAGTCAGTCAGTCAGTGCACAACATGTCCAGTAGAAGACAGAGGACACGTCTCCAGTGAGAAGCAGTAGATGTAAGTGGACAGCTCAGAAATGTGACCATGTACTCTCACTCTTTATGAAGTTTGTTTTTGGCAACAAGAACCATATGAGATTCTTCCCATTGTTTGGGGACCGTCTGCTCAGAGAGTGATTTAGTCAAATGTAATCCAATATAAGGCCTAGTTGTTGTGCACAGTGGGTGAGCGTTCCACTGTCTATATGATCAGAGCCAGTTCCAGTCTCACAATATCTCACAGTATTCATGTCATTCACCGCTGCAAACATTCAAAGGCCAGATAAGCAGATTTCAGTAGTGTAGTTCTGCTTTTTCACTGCTCAAATTGTGTCCATCAAACGTGGAGTAAAACCACTGGAATCTATAGGTGTTTTTAAGAGTATCAAGTATCTGTTTTTTTTTTTTTTGGTTTTTTTTTTGGTGTGAGGAGACACATACTGATGAAAGAGCCCGAAGGTTTTCTCCAGGAGCAGTGATTGAATTAGCTGTAAATGTGATTTGGCGTCTCAGTGGATGAAAGGCACATATAGAGCTCATGGAGGTATTCACCATTATTCTCCTCTAATCGATTGTGATGACTTGATTTAAAATGGAAAGCACACATAGAACCTAAAATGAATATTTAAACTTTGAACTAACTAGCTTATTTTTTGTGCCACTATAAGTATAGTTATCCTAAAAAGAGACATATAATCTCCAGTGTCTCTTATATAGTGTAGTGTTAGTCTTTCCAGACACATTGCATCAAAGCGGCTGTATGAGGCGTGTGATTGGCTGTCACTCACCTGTCCTGTTAACCAGCTGGACTCACGGCAGGAGCTGGATTAGACTGCTAACACTGACGATGTGTGTGTGTGTGTGTGTGTGTGTGTGTGTGTGTGTGTGTGTGTGTGCATCAACCTGTTTATGCATGTTGCTATTTGTGTTGTGATGGTGTGCTGGTTATTAAGAAACAGTCTGACTTGAATCAATAAGCATAATAATGTCAAAAATGATACAAAATGCTTCAGTGATCACTTTTTCATCAAATAGATAAAAGCCCATTTAATTTAATGACAGAATCACCGGCAATTCAGCAACTAAGCAAACAGGTGTAAGGGACTGTGTCGCCTTCAAGGGCTGTGGGACAAATGCCTCAGTTGTTACTGATTGGTTATAGCAAAGCCCCCCCACAGTCCCAACAGGAAATGGTTAACATGAACAAGATGAATAATAAAGGGAAAGTAAATGGCAATTTTGTCAGATTGTCAAGCCAGGAAAAGAATTCAGTTATTGAAAACAATCCAGCATCAGAGGAAAGTAAATACAACTTGTGAGGTGAAAGACTTTTTTATTCCCTCTTTTCTAATGTGTAATCATGCAAGTTGTAACTAGCTGCTACTTACTATATATATATATAACTAGTAGAAACACTTTCAACATAAATGTTCTTCCTACTGTACTTTCATTGTAAATGGTGAAGTCCACAGTCCTTTTTCTGTGTAAAAATGTGTTTTGACCTTTTCCTGGGGCATATGAGGTTCCAGTACTCTGAGATGCACAAATCGAGTGGATATCTTCCAGCGTTCCAAAGTTCCTGTATTTTGTTTCCCTGGACAGTGTTTCTGTGTTCAGGTACAGTGCAGGAACACATGAGGAAATTCTATATTAAAAAGTTGCAACATTGGCAGAAATCCACCTTATATGTCTCGTTTGGAGGCCTTATAATCACTGTCAAAAAACTAAGTACATTTTTGCATGCAACAAGAAGAGCCCCTCATCACCTACACTGAAAGCACATTAGGAATCTCATCATGCATTTGTAGACTCATCTGAACACTGGTTCATTCACGTGCTGAAATCTGAGATCAAACAGTGTGCACAGACTTGGCTGTGTAATATTCACACAAAACCTGAATATTCATTCATGAACAATGTGGTGTGATGCTTTCTCTTATTCTTTCAATGTGCATGTGGGATGACGAGCATGGTGCTACAGCTGAGGCCCCGCCCCTTTGAACTAAGGACTCCAATAATAAATGAGGCGGCTCTCTGTGGCCTGCAGGCAGCTGGCTGCTCACTGCTGTTAAAGTGAGAGAGGAGCTCGTTGATTCAGCATCGCAGGCAGCCACATTGATCTGTTATGTCTCTCCCAAAGTCACTTTAAGTTCACTTTGAACAGGAGGCGTCTGGTGTCTGCACAGGGCTGATGACACGCTCCACACAGCAGGAGTTAAACCTGTCTGAATATGTCTCCAAGCTGTTACCTGTTTGGTGAAATGGTGACAACATCAGGCCTGTGAGGAGGTCACAGTGCAGTGGGCACTACCCCACAGCCCACCCACATCCATTCAACCACTCATGAACACCAGCTGGCAGGTGTAGAAGGTGTCATTTTAAACTGCATCTTATTTCACTATATATTATTTTGTATTATTGTTTGTAATGATCAGATCCATTTGGTGAAGTCTGCATTCATTCAACTATTTATGCACAACTTTTAGCAAGCTATTTCAACCATTTAGAATGACAGTCAGGATTGCCAAGTCATGTTTCACATACAAGGAATATGCCTTGGTATTTTGAAATTGCAAAAATGTGTCTGCGTCAAATTTCATAACAATCCATCCAGTAGTTGTTGAGATGGTTGAGGCCGAGGCACACTGCTAGCATGGCTGAAAACATCATGTCCATTATGTGAAGTCAAGCTCTGTGTCTCTGTTCCTGCACTTTCTCTACAGAACACACTCTCTTTATCTCTTATCATCAGCTCTCATGATCATCTCTCTCTGTCTCAGTTTCACAGTCAAACGAACAGGTTACATACACAAGGTCAGGGTTGACATATCCACAGGATGTTCACGTCCCCTGCTGTGTGATGATGAGTCAGCACATTTACAGACGATCATCTTCAAACCATGTGGCTAAAAGCATGTGGACTAGTAATCAATACTGAGCATGTTTGACCTAAGTGTTTATCTGATGGAGAGCTATTTTAGAACCTGTTAACCCTTTGAGCCCTAAGCTATTTTTCAGGCCTCTGCTCGAAAATTACATACCCATAATAAAATGAGTGTATCTCTGTAACCACAAGGTCTATTTGAATAGTTCTCGTGTCATAATAAAGGGAACACTTGTAAGTTTTGTTCAGATGTGTAAATATCAGTATATATGTTACTGGGTAAGAGTAAATGAAGATGGCACACAGCACACATGAAAAAGTTCAGGTTCGCCTGAAAAAAAAAGCACTTTTAAGATAATAAAATGATCCAGCTGCAGCTCTAAACTTCTATCAAATCATAGCACAATATGTGAGCATTGTCTCTGCAAAGTTTGACTCTGATAAAGTGAAGCAGAACAAAACTAGAGAGGTTTTAGTGCAGACAGTACAGGCCAGGTCACATCTTGACACAGCTTGTGACATCATGGTTATCCTAGTGCCATGCGTGAAATTCGCTGTGCTACGTGAATTTACTTCTTTCCCGGTATTCTAGGAACACAGTTGCTCACAAAAAAGCTTCGTATTATTCAAAACAACGGCCTCGTTGTGCGTATTCTGCACATGCGCAAAGCCCATAAGACTAGTATGCAGCTGTATGTGAATACACGAGGCTGTATCTCCGTCATGGATTGGTTGATTCCAGTGATTGACACCTTCTTTGAAGCGTTAGAGCCAATAGATACAGGGATAGTCACCAACATGAGATTGACAGCACCGTTAGCCAACATGTAAAAATGGCTTATATATTCTTGTAGCCTAGGTTCTGCTGTTTAATTTGATGTACAGCATTACTATATTCTCTCATGATTAGTGCATTGTTTCACACTATTTCTTTCGCTCTAGGGTCCCCCAATTGGGGGGCCCTCGGGCTAAACCAAAGCAACTGATTGCCTGCAAAAGCAATGTTTCATATTTTTCTCAGGTAAAACTACTCACTTCCCCTTTATTCCTCTTATTTCCCAGAATTTAAACTGTGATTTGTGGCACGGCTGATGAGTGACAGACTGGACAGGTCAAATGATGCAATGAGATGAATAATGTTATGAAATCAATTCTATTTATTAACAGTGGATGTGGCTCCAACCACCGTCCTATCAAATACTCTTTACTACAACAAGTTACAATGTAAAAGTCGATTTATCATTGGATCATAAAAGATCTTGCCTGCTCTGGTTATATTCTGTTATTATTGTGAGCTCCATCCCTTCTACAGTATGGAGGATCACAGGAGCCATGGTTCATTCTATTAAACAAGACAGTTACAGCTGAATGCATTCATCCAGCCATAAAATGATTGAACTATTTGGTCTTTCATCAGTTGATATTTAAATATTAAAAATATATATAAATATTTTCAATGTGCTACACTCTGTTAAAAACAGTTTTAAAACAATACAATCATGTCTGACCCCACCCCATTAGCAAGTTGTAAACGACACTGTGATTCTGTGTTACCTGGTTGTCATTCCCACTCACTGTGGATATTTGCATCAAGTTGACCCCTGTATTGTTGCTGTGCACCTTTGAAATCTGTAGCTCAGCGTGCGGCACAGGGTTGAAATATCAGGCCCCATTCATAAAGAATGGCAGCCTCCTGCTGTCCCAGCTTTTCATAGCATAGAGGTTTTTTTCCAACAGCAGGACTTCATCATCCTCTTCTGCCTTTGTTAATGACAGTAGAGAGGACACTCGTTAATCTCACAGCAGCAAGACGTGGCTTGCAGGGAAAATGTTAACAGGTCATTTTAACCCTTTATTGGGTAAGTGACTGTTTTTGGTCATTTCTGCACACTCAACAAAAGTGAAAGATTTTGAAAAATGGTGCATCAGAAATAAAGTTTTCTCATGTCCTCCAACACTCTAAGGTTGCATTTTGAATTTCAAAGTATTTCAATGAGTGCCCTGTAAAGAATTAAGTGTAAATCAGTGACCAGTTCTGTTGTTTTTCTTGGGCAGTCTCCAATCTGATTGATGGCACATTGTTGTCAATTCACTACAGTTTTGGCTGTGAAATGATGAAAAAATCTAATATCTAATCTTGGAATAAAGACTTGAAAAAGAGGAAAAGAGCAAGCCTGCTGTCCGAAGATGGCACAATGTGTAAGACTGGATGTTATGACGAGGTGTTTCTAATATTTTGTCCACCAACCATATTATGGGGACACCCCTCAATGTAATCAAATCACAACACTACCACTAACTCTACAGGGCCACAGATGTGAATCACCACCTCTGACACAGAAAGTTCACAGAAGTCTACCTGTGAAGGTGGTGACTCAGTGTGTAACCTGCTCAACAACTCTCATCTGCTGATGCCATGAAATTTTGGGGATCAAAACATTTTCATGGGGCAAAAAAGGTTAACATGTAAATGAACCAACAGGCCAATCTTTTCCCTTCACACTCCCTCAACTGTATTCTTACAGTATCGCAGCTCTTTCTGGGTATAAGACAGAATATTTAGTCTTATTATAAAATATATAATAGATGGTGTTTAAGCTGTTGTTTATACGAAAACTGGCTCCACATTTCTGTCTGCATATTGAAATCAGGCTATTGCTGTAGTGTCAGGCTGAAGGAAGATGTCATCACAGAGAGGGATGTGCTTTGATTCTCTCTCTCTCACACACACACACACACACACACACACACACACACACACACACACACACACACACACACACACACACAGAGTTACCATGTAACTGTAACTGGATGGGATGTGAAACAGGGAAAGCAGATGCATCGAGGGATGTTAGTGAGTGAGTCAGCTCTCTGCGCAGTGGAGGCTGGACACTTCCTGGTTGATGCCCATTCCCCTTCCTGGCAATGACATCATCAGAGAGAGACAGGAATGAAAGGATGAAACAGGTGTTAATGTCTGTTAATCTATACCTTGGTGGAAAAGTAATATTACTCTTAGTATTCATAGACAAATAAGTCTTGTGTAAATTGTTTTTTTCTTCTCATGTAAATGTGTTAATATCTTCTTTTAGCCTGTTTAAATTGTTCTTTCTTACTATTTAACTGCCCCTGTCCCCTCTGCTGCTGTACTTTGTAAATTTCCCCACTGTGGGACAAATAAAGGCTTATGTTATCTTAATTGAATTCTTGCTGTTTTAATCCTGATCAAATGTTTGGATATTCATATGCTGAGCCTGTGTCCTGCGTTGTTAGTTGAAGAGGAATACTGTGTTGTATTCTCAGGGATATGAACAACTCCTGAAGTGGATCATTACATTACTGAAAGGTCAATTAAGAAGACAAGCTACTACATTATCATTAAGAGTGCCAATTTAGTCTCCTATTTCATTAATCTGGCTTTAAATCCATTTTAAATTTCATTGTATACTTTTTGACTTGACTTAAATTTTATGATCGGAGCAATTTGAGCATTGGCTTTGAATACCATTGCTTGTATTTGGTATTTAAAATTCATCCTGAAATATTCAGTAGCGTTAAGATTTTAAAGACAGGTATTTGAGTTACTTTTAAGATTCAATGTGTACAGCAAGTATTTGCTTCCATAGATGTTGACTGTTGGCTCTGGTGAGACTGAGACAATATGGCCTGATGTGTTTTTCTTCAGTATCAATAATCCTCTCAGGAAGAAGACAGGATTTTATGGTTCAGCCGTCTAAAACCTCAGGCTAAACTCTCTCTCTCTCTCTCTCTCTCTCTCTCTCTCTCTCTCTCTCTCTCTCTCGCTCTGTCTCTCTCTCTATCTCTCTCACACACACACACACACACACTCACTCACTCATTCACTCTCTCTCTCTCTCTCTCTCTCACACACACACTCACTCACTCACTCACTCATTCACTCTCTCTCTCTCTCTCTCTCTCTCTCTCTCTCTCTCTCTCTCTGTGTGTGTGTGTGTGTGTGTGTGTGTGTGTGTGTGTGTGTGTGATAACCCAATCATGTGTTGGTTTCTGTTCTTACACTGCTGCTGTGTCTCATTGACTCTAGGACTCCATCAACAACAACTCTTTAGGCAAGAAGGATGGCTGGAAAGACTCTCGATCTTCCTCCCCACATATTACAGGTATGGACCTTAAACGAGTCTGAAAAAACAGAACAATAACAAAAAAAGTTAAAGACATTCAGTACATCATTTGAAATAACCCTAAAAAACAGCTCTTTTCTTTCAACAGAATTTTCATTGACACAGAATCAGTGACAAAAGCTCTGTTACCCTCAATAACTTGTTCCACAAACACAAGAGAATGAGACACAAGAACACAACAATATAGCTTATTACTGTTGCAGGGGGAGGAGGAGGCTCCATGTGAACTGAACATGTACCTGCACCACAGGACAAGGCAAAAAAAACATTCTACTTCAAGTTATATTGTACGGCAGTTTCATAGAAATGCAGATCAACTTTACAAAAAGCCATTTCGATCCAACATGTAAATTAGTAAACAATTTTAGAGTTGTTGAAAGTTGAGCTAGAGCAAAGTGATTAGTTTCCCCCCTGCTTTCAGTTTTGGTGCTGAGCTCGGCTAAAAACATCCTGCAGCCATCTCTGCACTGTGCACTCCAGATATCAGTTACATATCACTTTGCTGACTTGAACCATTTCACCCAGTTCTAAAAAGTTGTAGTCTATGACAATGAAGTTCCTTCTCACTTTTTTTTCCAAAGCTTAGCAGTCACATCACCATTCAAAGGAACATCAGCACATACACCAGGAAGTGAACGCATCACCATTCACACAGCTGTGGTGTTCAGTGTCGATTCTGTCTTCAGTTCAGTCGTACAGGTCGAAGCCGTCACGTTCAATTCAGGTTCTTAGCTCTGCAGCCTAATCGGCCAATCTTTTAATAGGCTTTTATGAGGAAGTTCTGTGCTGCGAATGAGCTGAGCTGAACTCTGCACTCTCAATCAAAGTAGACCAGTCTGACACACACTGCTTCTCCATGGTTCTCATGGTAGTATCTGCTTTTGGGAGGATGTCAATGCAATTCCATGTGTGTTTTGTTTACAATTTTGACATGTTTGTATACATAATTTTCATATTAAACAAGCCTTTGCTTAATAGGCATGTCTAATAATCATGATGTAACCCTGATCGGTCAGCCCCTCCGTGTGCCCCCTCCCACTGGATCTATACACACAGCAGTTGAATCCTCAGCTAGCATTATGTATTGCCTGTAAATAACCAACCTGCTAATAACCAACTGCTTGATTTAGGACAGGCTCAGGTTTAGTGGTGGATGACAGTGATGTTTACTGGTGCTGACTGTCCTCCAGTAGCATCCCACTGTCCGTCAGCAGCAACTGGCAACAGCATCATTCAGCTATTTACCAGTAAATATTTATGCGTTCTATCACATCCCTTTAGTTTATATTTTTATGTACGTATGGCAATGAAAAACAGCAAAATCAATTTTAAGTCATTTCTGGTAGGACACACATCTGGAGTTCACCAGTGTATTCAGGACTTCATAAATGGCTGGTCGTTACATGAAAGCATATGTGTGCTGAATAAACTGTACAACTTTGATCGTCCTTCTGTTTACATCTGGTTGCCTAATACATAATCTGCTTACTTGTGTTTGTTTTTTTCCTGTGTGTGTTAAGGGGATCGAACACCACAAGCTATTCAACCAAAAGCAGAGGACAAAGTCCAGAACAGCACGCACCGCCTGGTCCCAAAACCAGCCACTGCCAACGGAGCCAACAGCAGAGCCAACAGTCAGGCTGCGGCCCCCACTGCAGACACACGTGCACGGCCGCGGGAAAGACAAGTGTCTGGGGCCACGCGCACACAGTCCTCCAGCACACAGAGGAGTCAAAGGAGAGGAGGAGGAGGAGGAGGAGGAGGAAGAGGGGGAGGAAGAGGAGTGACAGCGATGAAAGAGAGGAGCTTGGGGGACATCAGAGGAAAGGATGGAGTGACAGCAGGGAAGGAGGATAGAAGAGGAGGACGGCTGTGTGAGGAGTCCAAGGGGAAGGAGAAGGAAAGGAATGGACATCAGAGGCCAAGAGAAGCCAGTGGAGTGAGAAGCCGAACGGCCGATGGGAAAGGAAAAGTAGGTGCTAAAGTGGCTAACAGAGGAGGGGGACTCAAGCCAAATAACATGATGTGTAACCAGGAAGTTTACCTGACAGCCATGGTGGTCCCACGCACACCTGTAGCCCCAAGAAACCAGGACAAGACCCAAGACCAAGGTAATGAGCCTGATGACCCTTCAGAGCACAGGCTGCTGGATTTCACTGTTATTTTTACCAAAGGAAGGGTCGTCTGACTTTTATTTGAGAGCAGGCTTGTAATAATTATCCAAGCTTCTTAGAGCTGAGCTAGGAAAACATGTTTATTGGTGGAGTTCAAGGTCACATGGTCACGTGGACACGAGACACGAGAGACAATTTAGAAGGAAACATATGAATATGTACATTGGTCTGAAAAGGTTTAAAAACCATTACAACCACTGTTTGTGACCACTGGCATCTGCACCTAAATGGTGAGAGCATTTCTCAAGGGCCAAATACAGAACCTGAGTGGTGCTGCTTGAACTGGGTTGTTCTCTGCTAACTACCACTGGTTTTATCTTTGTGTTTGCTCATGCTACAAAATGACTCTTCTCTGCAAGCAATATCAAATATAGCCACATCTGATCATAGACATTTAAGATGTGTAACATATCTGAAGTGGTAGAAGAATACCTTTGTCCACAGTTTATGTTTGTGAATTGCTCTTTTACTTCATATGTCTACCCACTGTGCATATGTTGTGTTCATAGGCCAAAACCACGACAGGACCCAGGACCCAGTCCTCTCCAGGTCCAGCAGCGAGGGGGGATCAAACAGGATGTCTCTCAGCTCAGACACCGAGGGCCCCCCTCCAGGGCCCCTGCATCCCTCTCTATCACACCGAATCAACCCTGATATCAGTGAAGAGGAGGGGGAAGGAGATCCCACTCCCTCCATTAACATCCAGAATGGTCCTCCCCGCTGCCGTGCAGATAATGAAAATACAGAGATGGACTACACCAAGTCCGAGATGGAAACAGCAGGAGAAAAAGGTGACAATAACATGGAGGTGGATGGCAACAACTGTGTCACTCAGGGAGAGGGTGTAGCTGCTCAGACTGAACCAAAGAGTGGAGCTACAGCAGCGTTAAACTACGACTCTGTCAAATACACTCTGGTGGTTGATGAGCATGCTCAGCTGGAGCTGGTCCGTCTCAAGGACTGCTTGCACGGTTACAGTGAGCACAATGATGACAGCGACGCAGAGACGGTCTATCAGTCGGCCAATGAGGAGGAAGACCCCGAGTATGAGGAGGAGAGGAAGAGAAGAGAGGAATCGAAAAAGCAAGGTAATTCATTTTCACCATGGCTGAGCTCATCAAACAGTGGTTACAAGTCAAGACACATGCTCTGTTGCTCATCTAAACACCTGTCAGTAGTGGAACTGACCTTGAAGGACGGCCCTACAGTAACGTTTATTCAATTCAATAGTTTCTTGCTTTGAATGCATAAATGATCTTAGCAAGTTTCACGATTATCTGCCAGTCAGGTTTTAACATACCTTGTGTTCCTGAAATACTTGTGCAGGATAAAGTGCTTACTGCAGACTCGTTAGATAATCCCTCTGTATACATCTGGTTGCCTAATCCATAATCTGACACTTGATCTGCCATTGCTATTTGCCTGTTAGGTTATGAGACAGCTTGCTGACATTTTGGTTGAGTTTTGGTGTTGCCACACCAAAACTCAACCAAAATGTCCAAAACGAGAATGGTTCATTCTTTTGGAAACATGCTCAGTGAATTTTATGCCAGTCTGTTTGTTGGGATTTCATATTTCTTTCATAAAGTTATTTTATTTTATTACATAAATATGGTATATTAATTAAACAATAGAACTGGTACAGAAACGGTCAAAAGGTCAACAGAATCATTAGGAGCTGTTTTCTATGGAGCCTGAATATTCACACCAGATGGAAATCTATGCAATAATTGTTCAAATCTCCTGCTCTAAATCTAAGCGACTGACAAAAAATACCAGCTTTGAAAATCAAAACATTTCCAACTGGCTGAACATTGTATGTTCATGTAGGAGCCCACTGGTCAGAACAAAATGCTGATTGAGAAAAGCTGTTTTTACTGATTTTAAAATGACAGTATGACATTGCTTTAATTTTACAGTGTAATAACAATCAGATCAAGGAGTGTACCATTAAAATGAGTGATGAACCTTAATGTCTCATGGTACACAATAGCAATAACAGAAAAACTTTGGAGAAACAGGTCTCTTTCCCATCAAAACACCCGCTTTCTTTCAGTAATGTTGCATTGGTGGATTTAGTGAAAGGATGGCCTCAAAAAGTATTCCTCTGCATGCAAAAACATGTATATGTAAAAAGTTAGCGACGACAATGACAAGACTAGACATGAGACTTGACATGAGAGGTGTGAATGACTTAACTCTAATGACTGAGACAAGACAATCTGGCTCAAGACAAAGGGAGACACAGACTTAAATACACAAGGGAGGGGATCAGGTGGAAACAATCAGGGCGGGGCTGACAATCACAACTGCGGGAAAACACAAGTGGAAGGGTAAGCTACCTGAAACGAGAGGGGAAGTTATTTTCAAAATAAAACAGGAAATCACAAGACAACATGAAACACAAGACGAGACGGTAAAATAATCAAATTATTTTCCTAGATATGACAAATTGTTTATTTCAGATTGAGTAAGCAAACCATGAAAGGAGCGAAGGAGCTAATTTAATTGCAGGATAACGAGTTGATCTTCTATGTCAAATATAGTAGGCAAAGTTGAGGATTGTAAAAGAATGAAATGTTTTAAGGAGGCTGTTGTAATAGTGTAGTAAGCTTTGCTTGTGCTTTCACTGTTCTGTTTATTTGTCCTTTAAAGTGCAACTATTTAATCATATATTTTGAGATGTGTTAAAGTAGATGTATCTCATCACTCATTTGCACAAGGAAATAATAGAATCTGAGACAGGCATTGAGGACTTCAGTTTCAGTGATCTTAACAAGGGTTTTGATATTTGTATGTAGAGCCATGTATCATCTAAAATAATAGATAATAATAGAGTGATATCATGCCATCAGGAAAAATGTAGAGGACCCAATATAAAGCCTTGTGGGACACCACTGAACAGATAATGGTTACAGCGCCACACTTTATACTAGATGATGTGCAGGTGTGACCTCAGGAGCAAAGATTGACTAAAGCTGAAACCAAACCTACGGCATCTGTTTGGACACTCTCTTCTCTCAGTTTAACCACTCTTTGTTTTCTGCTAAAAGAGAAGAGGAAAGAGGAAGAAAAGAGAAGAAAGGAGGAGGAGGAGCTGAAGAGGAGGAGAGAAGAAGATGTGAAGAGGAGGAGGGAGGAGGAGGTGAAGAGGAGGAGGGAAGTTGTAGCAAGGATCTGCAAGCAGTCCAAAGTGACGTCAACTACAACTTCAGAGGAAGATGAGTCGAATGGAGGAAAAGCTGGAGTCTCCAGAAGTAGGAAGTTCCTCAACCTGTTTGCCAACAACAGCAGCCATTACAGTGCCACTGGTGTGTATATTCTACAAATATGTATATTTCAGAAATTATTTTCAGAAATGAAAAATAACTAGAGTCTCATGAGAGCTAATTAAAGCTGCTTCCTGTTCATCTTTCTTACATCTCCTTCACAGTTCACTTCTGCCATTTTGCATTGTACAGATAGTGAAGACACATTGAGATAATACAGTTCTGCAATTATCAGTATATGTGTTGATCGCCTTTATTGTATTTTTGCCTACAACCTTTTTATTTCAGTTGTTAATTGAATGTGTTGAAGCCTCCATTGTCAATGTCACATATTTGATACTTAAATACTGTCTATATTTTAAATGTTTATAATGTTAAATTTATTTTCATTTTCATTTTTGCAATACCTACCAATACATTGGAAGTAATTAGTTATTGAGACCAGAATATGAAGTGGAAAAAAGACCTCTTTGGAAAAAGACTTTTCTTTGGTCATTTAGATCTTCACGAAGGTGGTGGTCTTTTCTCAGCGGCTTTCTGCTGTGGCCTGATGATCAGACTGAATTGGCATTTGTCTTGCTTTTCACTCTTTGTCTGTCACTGTCTTTCATGAATCAAGCTAAGTTGAGATGACATCCTCTGTAGTATAGTGACGAGAGAGAAAAGGCTTTGTGTGGATGTGGATTGTGTCTATTGCTATTGTCTGTTGTTACAGTGACTAGCCACTAGAGGGCACTAATAGTCTATTTTTAGTGTAGTTATATGTAAGGAAGTAGCTCCTAACTTTAACTCTCCATCTCTTCCTTGATCTCTTTATTTTGTGTTTTTTCATTAAAGGGTGGATATGGAACAAACTGTAAGCTGTTGTGAGTATAACATCAGTGCATTTCATTCTTCTTCATTCAGGTGCTGGGTCATTCGGTCTGTTCTCCTGTGTTCTGGATGGAGTGGAGAGACAGCAGAGCCACAGAGCCGTCTACAGGTTCATACATATGGCATTACACAAACAAATTGCAACATGTCCAAATAAAGACATGAGACTTAAATCTACATCTGTCCTGCTGGGTTTTAGGTTCGTCCCTCGTCATGCAGACGAGCTGTGCCTAGAGACTGATGACCCAGTGTTAATGCTGAACCAGTCTGAGGACTTGTGGTGTCAGGGTTACAACATGAGGACTGGAGCTACCGGCATATTCCCCGCCTTCTATGCTGTCAGGGTGGCCAAAGATATTAGCCAAGGTACATGTCAAAGAACTGGACAGAACATCATAATCATCAACAGCATTTGATCATTTGATGTCCCTTCATTCTCCTTTATTTCTCAGTCCAAAAAGATGGATGGATCGAGCAATTCCTGGTGCAGTTCCTGGGTTCAGTTCAGGTCCCTATCCACAAGGGCAACGACGTGCTGTGTGCTGCAATGCAGAAGGTACATTAAATACAGACACTTAAATACAGAAGCTTCTTTGCACTGATATAGATAAAAACAACAACCTACAGCTGGTGATCGTCACATGATGGAACAGCCAAAAAAGGCTTTTAAAAACAGCCTGTCCTTTTAAATCTGGATATTTCTAAGTATAATTTTGACAATATTTTTATCTCCTAAAATACCTCTTTATTCATCCCACAGTGCAGAAATGTACCTAATAATGAATAAATAAATGAATAATAATGAATCTAATAGATGAAGTGGGTCACTCACACAGAGAATCAGTACCTGACTCTGCAGCCCCACAGAGCTTTTTAACCTCACAGGGATGTCATGCAAAAAAAAAAAAAATCTGCAATTTGACATATACGATACATATATATATATACAATACTACTAGCTGATATTCATGAAACTTGTAAAAAAGGTGTATCATAGTTCAAGGAAGCAGCCGTCACATGTTTTCATTAACATTGTAAGATGGACATTTGACCTTTATTGACCTTTTAACTATT